>RXID01014318.1:96619-226423 GCA_005019695.1 Trichopus zeylanicus subsp. travancoricus
GGCCGTCCGCGCCCGCGTTTCGGCGTGCCGGCGCCCCGGCCTCCGCCTCCGCTCCCGCCCGCCCGGCCTCCGCCTCCGCTCCCGCGGCCGGCCTGCCGGCCTCCTCCTCCGCTCCCGCCTGCGCGACGGGGTTTTATTTGCAAAAATCCGAATTTCGGGGACTTTTCTGTATATCGGAATAATTTCCGGGAGTTTATTTGCAAAAATTCGAATTTGGATTACGTTTTTGTAAATCTGAGTTCTTTCGGGGTGTTATTTGTAAAATTCCGAAATCCGGAGGTTAACTATAAAAAATAAGTTTTTAGGGGTGTATGTGTAAAAATAACGGGGTAAAATCGAATTTTTTTGGTAAAATTTTGATTTTTTTGGTAAAATTTTGATTAAATAACAATCAGGGGCTGTGGGTAAATATGGGCGAATTTGAGGGGGGTGGGGGTAATTACGGAAATTACTGGGGTAACCGTAATTAAGGAAATTTGGATTTTTGCAAATAACACCCTGAAATTATTCCGATTTACAGAAAAGTCCCCGAAATTTTTTGATAAATTCTTCCACTTCACTGTAGCCCTAACCCTAACCCTATTTGCGTCCGCTGCTCTGCGTAAAATTTAGTTTTAAAATAAATAAAATTTGGACTTATTTTTTTTAAAAAATATTCAATGGGTCTATTTTTAAATGTATAAATATTAAACTTGTAATTTTAAAATTTAAAACCTCTAATATGTTTTTTGTAAAATTTTATTTAAAATATGATAAAAAATTTAGACTTATTTATAAATAAAAATATTTAAGGAGTCTATTTGTAAATGTACAATATGAAAGTTGTAGTTTTAAATTTTAAGTTTTCAAACCTTCAATGATTTATTTGTAAAATTTACTTATAAAATAAATAAAATTTGGTAAATATACAATATGAAAGTTGTAATTTTAAATTTTAAGTTTTCAAATCTTCAATGACTTATTTATAAAATTTACTTATAAAATAAATAAAATTTTATCGCTTTTGGGCATCTAATGGTATGAAAAATTCTAAATTTCTGAAAAAATTTAAAATGATTTCGTTGCGATTTGAATCGAAAAAAATTGAAGTACAATAAACAAAACTCCATAAAATCGTGACCTAGTCGTCGTTATTGTAATTATACTTTAAAATTTGAAATTATGCAGTACACCATCCCCTTGATACCATGGGGATCCGCCGCGAACCCCAACGGCCGATAAAACCTCACAACCCTCGGCTTCGCATACAACGCAATGTTCACAATCCCCATCCCTCTCAGATCAGCCACGATCCGCTCCATCACTGCGCACCCGAGACCGACGCCCTGGAACGAGGGGTCCACGGCCACGTACCACACCACGGCGTTGAAGACGCCGTCGCCTGCGGCTTATGTGAAGGTGGCGACGAGTGCCCCGTGACGCAGGTGGGAGAACCAGACGAGGGAGGTGGAGTGCAACAGGGCGAGCTGGATCCGCTCCCACGCTGGCCTCTGGCGTCATCGCTTGCTCGCCGACCTTCGCCGTCCACTCCCACACACCGGTCTCCAGCGCCGCCATCCACGCACCGTCATCGCAATAATTTCGAGATGTTATTTACAAAAATCCGAATTTTAAGGGTGTTAAATAATAAATAATAAGTTTTTAGGGATTTAATTGTAAAAATAACGGAGGGTAAAATCAAAATTTTTTGAAAAAATTTTGATTAAATAATAATTAGAGGGTGTAGATAAATATTTTAAAAAGAGGGGTGGTATAGGTAATTTCGGAAATTACGGGAGTTGTAGGTAATTAGGGCTAATTATAGGAGGGTATACGTAATTAGCTCTTATTCTATTTTGTTTTTTATAAGAAAGTGGAAATGTAGTGTATTTAGTTGATATTACTCTCATTTTATAATTTGTAAGTTAAATTTTTTTTAAACTATAAATATATTAAAAAATAATATAATATTTATGCTTTATAATTTGTAAATTATGATTTAAAAACTATAGTTAAAAAATTATAATTGATAACTTAAATTAAATTTATACCGAATATATTGTGCAAATATATTATTTAAATAATATGTATATAAATCAATTATATTTTAAATAATTTAAAAAAATCATGATTTTTGTTAAAAATGTAAGAGACCCTATATGGTTTATAACATGATATATCGTAATTAAGTCAAAATTTAAAATACAACAAATAATATTTTAGTAGCTTCCAAAAATAATACAAGACAAATGCTTTAGTAACAAAATATTCACGGTTTGCGCAAGATATTAAACATAAAATTATTGGTCAACATATTATACAATTCACATGATATATGTTAATATAATAACTTAAAAGCACAATAATAACTAAAATAGAACAATGTACAATGTAAAATGATTAATAACTTTTTATATTTAGCTTTTTCGGAAGTCTTTTTTCTTCTAACATATGCATTGACCCATAACTCGTACGGAAGAATATTATAAGAATTATATGGTTGTTGCAGTTTTTGACCAATTAGCATATCCTTTTTTGAACCTTGGCTTTTCTCTATTCAATAAATTCTAAAAGCAGAAAAAAGAGAAGTCAATAGCTTCAAATATGAGTAATAATTAAATATATATTATATAACAAGCCAAGTGAACATGTAATATACACAAACTACATCAATCCAAGGAGAGGTTCCATATATGTGATAGACTAAATAATAAAGACAAAATAAACAATTCTAATAACAATATTAAAAGTAAAGACTATATATATATATATATATATATATATATCCAAACTATTTAAAGAGGAAAATAGCTGTTGAACTCTTGTGTTCCCATTTCAATATCTCCATCTCCATAAGTTTGATCACGAGAAAACTCAAAAGAATCCCGACCAATAACATCGTAAACACCGAGAAAAAATTTATGAAAAAACATAAAGTAGCTAATAACTTATTTGGCCATAAAACATCATTTGATTTCAATTGAATCAGTCAATTTTGATATCCACAAAGCATATTGAGTTTCTTTAGTGGATTACTACTAACCGACATAAAAGTGTTATTTTTTCTGAGAAAACCCATTTCTTTCGTTTCTGAGCTTATAGATTTAAAAACCATACCCACATAATCCAAATTTTCTTTCTTTTTTTTTTTTTCTGAGGAAACCAAAGAACAACTAGTCACAAATTGATGCTTATTTGAAAAAAAATCGCCAGAAATGCACCAACAAACAGGAAACATGATCACGGCCAAATTCACCAACTAATTATGAAATTTTAGTTCGCTCTTGTAGATAAACAACAACTAGCTAAATTCCAGCAAATCAAGAGATTAGACATCGCGTGCTTCGAAATTCTCCAAAAAACATACACTCAATTCGAAACAAAGAATCACCAGGCAATCATACCGTGAGGAAGTTGTTCATCTTAATAGGATGAAGAGGTTTTATCTTGATATCATCTGCGATATTTTTAGTTTGGATGGAGGAATTGCACAAATACGGTATTTCAGGTGCCGTTCGCTCTATCGCGAATTCCGTCCGAACTCACGATTTCGTATTTTTTTTTTTTTTTTTCTGAAATTGAGATACGAAAAAATGATTTCGAGTTTATTGTTTAACCAAATATCCGAATTAGAAGAACTGAGTTCAGTTCTCTAATTCGCATGCTAAAATTCGAACTTCGGTCTGATTTCTGTTCTAAATGAATGGACTCGGTGCAAATCTGAATTCGAGCAACATTTTCTATCAAACCAAAACGGCTCGCGAACTGGCAGCCCTAGTTCGAATCCAATTTGTTTGCTCGAGAGTTGACTATTTGCCTCGAGCCACGTCAGATACGAATAAAAGAGATTTATCGGAGGCAAAGAGCCGGCGTCAGACCCGCTACAAAAAATCCGACCCGCGTGGCGGGAGCGAATTGGCCCCCATTTCCAATTCCACCGAAATTCGAAAATTCCCCGGTCTCCAGAACAAAAATCATTTCAGTTTTCCCTCTCCGATTCTCCAAACATGACTCCAAATCCCAAATCATTATTCCTCTCTCTCTCCCCCGACCCCCCCTTCTCGATCAAAATTCGTATTTTCAGATTTCAAAACCCTAAACATCACCTCATTCCGTCAAATTTCTTTTTCCGGAAACCCCCGCCAAAATCACCCTACAAATTCACCAACCCCCACCGATCTCACTTCGCCTCCTTCTCCATCTCCGTTTACAATCTCAAATGGGGCTCCAATCCAGCCACAACAGCAACAAGGAGAACATCCTCCCATCCTCCCTGCCTCGCCACCCTGCCAACAGCATTGCCAAGAAGAGGAAGCTTGCCAGGAGAAGAGTGCCGCTCCAAGACATCACCTTTCTCTTCAATTCCGTGTCCGTTCCTCCCAATTCAAGCAATTCCCTTTCCTCGTTCTGTTTCGGCGATCGCTTTGGTGAAAGTGCTTCCAAGAGGAGGCATGTGAATTTGGCTGCGCGGGAGACTTGCCGGGTCTCTCTTCGGAAGGAGTTCCGCTGATGTCTGATTCCTTCTACTAGGTGTTGATCAATTGGTTCGTATAAGCACAATGTCTGAATTACTAGTTACAAAGGACTTGGTAAATAAACGATTGCGTCTTTGTTGTTTGATGATGGTCTTTGTTTAAAGTTAATAGACAAAAATGCAGATGAAAACATATATCTCTATCATTTATTTTGGATTGCTTAAATTTAGATTCTTTGTGATGTCTTTGTGATGCTTGTTATAGCCTTCAAAAGAAAACAGTGCCAAATACCTACATGGAAAACTATAACTATGGAGGAAAAAAAATCATATAAAACTTCTAATTCCTATGAAATTTTGGGATATCTAAATGGGTCCTTAATCAAAACCAGGGATGTATTTGTCGTGTGTATTCTTCTTGTTTGTTGAACTGTTTGGGAAACTACTGGAGCATCTAGGCCCTTCTGAAAATTTTGAATTTATTAGTGGATGATCCTTAGAGCTTGTTTGAGAAGTGATGGTTGGGTGGAAATTTTGATTAGTTAATTGGTTAAGTAGTGAGTCGTGATGGGGCTTCACTTGCATGCAAAATAAATTGGTATGGCTGTGTTTGGATGTAAGTTTAATGGTAGAATTGTAGGACATATTTGGATGAGTAGAGGTGATGATCACAACTCGAATGGGCCCTAAAAGGTGAAATGTATTACATAAAGTCAATATCTTTTTCTTACCCTCTATACTACATCTACATCTACCAAGTAAACAATTGGAATGGTGAAATGTTGCCAACAAAGAATAAAATCATGGGGTTAGGTATTTGCAATTTAGCTTTTCTAGATTGACTTGATGCCAATGTTCCCTGAATTTTGTTTTTGTGCATATTTTCTGTTTGGGAAATTAATGGTATTTGAAATTGTTCAAACCGATTTTGACCAATTGCTCAGTGGTCAATGCAGCTATTGCCAAATGATCTAATTCTTACATTGAAAGCATTTATAGCATGTGTTGAGTTTTATTAAGAAGTTTTGGTTTGGGACAAGAATTCAGTACATCCATCATCAACAAATGAGCATAATAAGACACACTTTTGAACCATTTGTTTATAAAACTGAATGCTATTACGATATCAATAGGCATAGAGGATCATAGTTGAACCACTACTCATTTTCTCAGCAAAAAATCATGTAGTGGACATCACCTTCTATTCCATTGATGGTCAGTTGGACTGTTGCCATTGAAGTCAACTATAACCACTAACAGAAGAAAAGAACAGAAAATAGACCAAGCTACCAAGTGTAAACTTGGTGCAGGTTTTGGTTTTCAAGACGTTGTTTTCCAAGCTAAGAACTCTGAAACAATTAGAAAGCTTTTAAATGAAGACTACATTGATACTTTATCTATTCATCTCGTATATCTTGCAATTGATTACCTTAACATTTGGTCTCATCCTTTCAGATAGCTGCTTATATTAAAACGATTGCGAAAAGCAAAAAAGAAAAACAAAAGAGAAGTCAGTATATATTGGCATAGCTGAAAGGTTTGGTTATGTTATTCAAGTCACCCATTCTCTTTGAGGTACAGAAGTGCCTTGTGACAGTTATTTTCACTTAAATATTTACTGATAGGAACCCTGAGAACTTTCTCTTTGCAGTGTATTCTGACTAGTGACTACCATTTTATTGCTAGCATTATTGGGGAATTGAGAGTTATAGAGTGTTGGGATTCGCAGCGGAAGGTTTACGAATTTCCTTATTTTCAAACAACACAAGAAACGAGAAGTAATACAAGATAAAAGAAAATAACAAGATAAGGCAGCGAGAGATTCACTATCAGAAGAAAAGACTTTTATAAGAGTTTACAAGAAAGATTTCACTTTTTTTTTACTCAACTAAACGCTTTCACCAAATCTCGGCAACGCCTCCATCTTCAGAGAGAATCTCCAAGAGAGCACCATGAACAATCACCACGAGAGACCACTGAGAAGTACTAGAAAGACCCACACACGAGAGCCGATATTCTCTCTCTTTCTTTTCTCTCTTTTCTCTCTATTTCTCTCTCTCTATTTCTTTCTAGTTCAACCTCAATACTACACTACACATAAGCCTTATGTATTATAGTATATTTATAGATTCTTATTGAGTTTGAGTTTTACTCTAATTACAACTCCTAATATTACAAATCAATCATAAATCTAAATTCAACTTTGGATTCCTATTTTAACTCAAACTCTAATTCAAGTTCGAGACATCTAAAACTCAACAATCTCCACCTTGGCTTGAACTCGGGCGTGCCATCATCACGAATCTTCAGTGTCGTCTCTCATCTAGCCTTTGCTCCTCGGCTACCAATTTATTCAGCTAATTGCAAGACGTGAACTCAAGCCAACCTTGAATTTGCTCTTCATGCCTATAGTTTTGTATTTTTGGAAGTTTTTCGGATGACTTGTGTTTGCTATTATAGTAAAAGTAATTCGAGAAAAACGTTTATCTTCCATCAAATTACTTCGAGTATCATGTTTTCTCTTCACTACTATAGCCATCAGAATTCCACTTACAATGGTGTTCTCTATTAATGGATAAACATTGTCGCACTTCTCACCTTTCATCAGGATTCTAATATCATGTGTCACTTTCATGACTCCATTTCTTGTTGAATAATTACAACCTTTTGAGTCCAGTACACCAAGTGAAATTAGATTCCTTCGCATCTTGGGGACATGCTTCACCCTAATAAGAGTACGAATCGCTCCATCAAACATTTGAATTTTAACTGTTCCCACACCGGCGATCTCACAGGTTGAATTATCGCCCAACCAAAAAGTATTTTTCTTTTTATTTTCTTCATAAGAAGTAAACCAATCTTTTCTAGAGCAAATATGATAAGAACTACTGAAATCTAAAATCTATTTACTAGAAGTGTTGATTTCTGCGGATACTGCAAGAACGTCTCCTTCCGCACTATTTTTAGAAGTATCATCCGTTATTGCTGTCGCCATATTGGAGGACTCTATCTTCCCATATTCAGGACAATACCATCTAATGTGGTCATACTTCTTACATGAATACCATTGTACTTTTGTCTTTAATTTTGATTTAGACCGTTGCTTGCCTTTTCCACGTTCTCTTAATCTTCCTCTTTCGTAAGCCACCAATTCTTCACCAAACTCCATATTAATGTTAGAGTTTTTCTTTTTCTCATTAGAAATAAGATTAGTTGTCACATCTTTCATCTTGAGAGTTTCTTTATTATAAAGAATTGTGGTCACAATATGATCGTACGAAGTAGGAAGAGACATCAGGAGAATCAGCGCCATATCGTCCTCTTCAAACTTTACATCAACTTTCAACAAATCATTGATAATCTTATTAAAGACATTCAGGTGATGTAATATAGTTGTACCTTTACTCATACACAGTTCGTACAACTGTTGTTTCAGGTAGAATTTGTTCATGAGACTTTTTGACATGTACAAATTCTCGAGTTTTGTTCAGATGTCCATCGTCATCTCTTCATCAATGACATTGTACAAAACCTTATTAGTCAGGCTTAAAATAATTAAATTCAATGCCTTTTGATCTATCTCCTCCCAGTCTTCATCACTTATCTTGACCGGCCTCTTTTCTTTTCCCTCTAACGTCTTTTGCAGACCTTGAAAAATAAGAACCGCTTTCATTTTCTTTTGCCATAAGACAAAATTTATCTTGTCGTCAAACTTTTCTACCTCGAGTAAGGATTTTGTCATCTTGGTTGTTTGCTCCTAAGCTCTGATATCGATTGTTGGGATTCGCAGCGGAAGGTTCACGAATCAACTTATTCTCAAACAATACAAGAAACGAGAAGTAATATAAGATAAAAGAAAATAACAAGATAAGGCAGCGAGAGATCAACTATCAGAAGAGAAGACTTTTACAAGAGTCTACAAGAAAGACTTCACTTTTTTTTACTTAACTAAACTCTTTCATTAAGCCTCGGCAACACCTCCTCTTTCAGAGAGAATCTCCAAGAGAGCACCATGAGGAACCACCACGAGAGATCACCAAGAAACACTAGAAAAACCTACACACGAGAGCCGACACACTCTCTCTGTCTTTTCTCTCTATTTTTTTTATTCCTCTTTCTCTATTTCTCTCTAGTTTAACCTCAATACTACACCACACATAAGCCCTATATATTATAGTATATTTATAGATCCTTATTGAGTCTGAGTTTTATTCTAATTATAACTCCTAATATTATAAATTAATCATAAATCTAAATCCAACTTTGGATTCCTACTTTAATTCAAACTCTAATTCGAGTTCGAGACACCTAAAAATCAACAATATAGTGATTTTAGCTTGAAAATTGATGCAGCATATGAGAGTAGCATGAGAAGTAAAATTCTGGTATGAATTCTCTGTATATTTTGCAGGTAGTTTGCCAAATGAGATCAAAATAACAACAGAATATGTTGAGAAAATATCTTTCACAGATTAAAGAGACAAAAGTTCCTCATAAATTTGCCATAGAACACCACACAATTATTGCACCCAATAGAATCTAGAAAGGTGTCAGTAATACAATTAGCTAAACATGGGAAGGGAAAAATGCAATTGTGAAAACTGATCATCCAAGTCACCTTCTCTACCTTATAATTAATTGACAACATGACAGATCTCAGTCAAAGAATAACAAACACCATCATCAAGCAAAAGTCATCCCATAGTAACTAGAAAAGGGCCTAAATTTTCATTTACCACATCATTTTGCCTTCCATTATATTTAAATTACAATTCAAAGGTGCGAAAGATGCCAAGATATAGAACTTTTTCGCAACATACAAACAAGAATGTGATCATTGATATCAACTGCCAAAGACAATGTTAGATAGTGATGTCTGTTTGGTTTAGACGAGGATTTATAAACCATTGAGGAAGCAGCAAGGAACGTTCTATGCTTCTATGGCTTTAGCTGTCCTCACTGGCAAAACCCCAAGAATTGGTCGTTGGATTGGTTTGTTTTTCATAATCATGAATAAAGCTGAATTGATTTCATTGGGACATCTGATTCTCTTTAACTGATTTGATCCTACTATTTTGGCTGTTTCTGGATACTCTTGGACTGTGGTTGAATTTTATATATCTCTAGCTAGAAAATGCAATAGGATGGGGCTTCCATGATCAATTGACAACGTCAGCTGAATACCTTAGCCGTTTCTCCATATTGAGGAACTACAATTTTCAGAAAATACAGGCACAAAACTATGTTGCCTTCCTTTAAGATGAATTTTGTTGTTCTGATCATTAAATTTATGCCTTTTGGAGTCAGAAATTACCCGTGGTGACTAGACAAACAATTTAGAGAGGGATGAAGAGGAAGAAGATTGTTAGAATGGAGATAATGAACTTGTAACTTTCTAATTAAAAAAGGACTCCAAATCAGTCACCTCTCCGTTGAAGCTAATGGTGATGCAAAGTGGAAGATGTCTACTAAATGCATAAAGCTTCCCACTATTGCTTAAACAAAATACTGAAAATAGGTAAAAGGTCAGCTGTGACTATGATATAAGTAAGAGCTGTGATGCCTTGAACCCTTCCTTGCTCGAGTTATAAGTCTAGTAACAAGGCAGAGAAGAGATGAAGTGCTTCAGCTTCAGGTGTTGTTTCTTCCTTATATTAGTCATGTCATTCATCTGGATGTCAGACTCCCGTATTCTTGATCAGCTAGAGCAAAGCAAAGGAGTCGAAGGCTTGAGAGTTTTTGGGAAGGCAGTTCATGCCAGTACAACAACTGTGCATGCTGAGATGACAAAGGATGCCTATGAATCAAAGCGGCTTAGCCCGGGGGGCCCAAATCCTCAACATCATTCCAAGGACCATTACTAGTTTATATCAGCTTATTTCTCAGTCTTTGTAGCATTTAAAGACTGTGCTCAATTGTCATGCTTGTGGGAATAGAGTCAAGTAATAATTTGTTGAGTCCAGTTCCTCCTAGTGTCGTTTTATTGTGGTGTAGTAGAGAGCTTATAAGCCTGTCATTACTTGGTGTTTAGGCTTATACAAAAAGCTATTCTCCTTTCTATTATGGATGCCTTAACATGACTTCATTTGCATCTTAAGGCCAATCACTTAGTTTCATTTATATTGGATTGTTTTACTTCAAAAAATGTGCTAAAATAAGATATGCTGAAAGCCAAACCTTATCAAATAAACAAAATGAAATCATAACAAAACAATAGAAACACCGAGCAAAAGCTTTCGTGTTTTTCAGTTTTACTTGAAATTCTGAGCAAAACTGGTTGTGAACCAGAGAACAGAAGAAGGTTGGTGAAATCTTTATTGAACTTTTCGACAAGTTGAGAGATAATGACTGCTGAAGTTTTGGACGACTACATTATACTGATCCATACTATAAAAACCACCAATGAAACGCCTGCTTACAGTTTCAGCTGAAAGTGATGGAAGGATCAACTGTTCAGATGGGCCCTTTTATGTAAAGTGAGGACTTTTCAGAAAAATAGTGCAGTCTGGCTGTTAACTTTATGTTTGCAAGTTGTAAGAAGCTTAAGACATAATATAGCTTTACATGGACATGTTATAGTTTTTAAGGAAGCTATGAGGTTACAGAAACTTTCATCAAGACCAATTCATAAAATGCAGATCTCAGATCTTCTTCCATCAAGACCAATTCACGTGATGGTATTGTGCAAAAAGACAAATAATTCCTTGTTTAGCTTATGGGGTCTGGTTTTCCACACACACACACACACACACACACACACATAGATGATTGTTTTAATTTTAATGGATTTACTAATGGAACAATTATTGACACTAATGCAGCATTATCTGCAAATATTGGTTTTGTAGGCAATACACACATCCATCATTTTATAGGTATATGTCTAAAATTTCATGAGGTTAAATGAGTAGCAAGATTCTGTTTTGTACAAATAGAAAGAAGATAAGTTATCTTTTTCTTCCAATTAGTGTTGCATGTGCCTGCTACATGAATCCTATACTCCAGCTTCAAATCAAATTAATCATTTTTTGCTTGCTGATGTTCTAATATTTTGTCAGGGGGAAAATGCAAGGTCAAAACCCAGCTGCATGAAATTGCAGAATACAGTAATTCTCATGGGCATCAAACATAGGATGAACCTTTTGCTTTGTTTATTTTTTCAGGGAAACCCTTTATTTTATTATGCTTAACTTTGAAAGTTCAATGATAGCATGCCATCGCATTTCGGTTTATAGATCAAATCAATCTTCTTCAGCAATAGAATGGAGTGCAGTCAAAGAGTCGGCAAATGACACATTAACTAACAAAAATTTCCACTTGTTGTGCACTTTTTCAGGCTTCATTCTTTATGATTTGACCAAAGATGCGGCATTGAAAAACATTATCTCTTGACCTAAGCTGGTTCTTGTCATTGTTCTCGTTGCTTTGTTCAGGACCACTCAGTTTCGGACGGCGCTTTGCAACAGGAATTTTTGTTGTTTTGGTAAGAGGTCTCTGGTAGTAGTTTACGTGTGGGCTTGGCTTGTTCCTAGTTTCTTCTGTAGTTTGATTTGATAGCAAGTCATGGTCTTAGCATCCCCCACAAATAGTAGCTTGATGATACAAAAATGGATTGGACAACTTCAGGATTTTTTTTTATTGCACAAAATTGTCCATCTTTTCAATACTTATCAAGAAACCATTTGCATTTTGATTTATTTTCAGAACACAATTCCAATTTTAGTTATCTATTTTTTTTAGGTTCCAACCCTTTGAATTTAATGGATCCAACAATTTTTTTTTATTACCCTAAAAACATTCTATTTTTTGGTTTTGGCTTTGGCATGAAAAATCCCCTTTTAAAAAAGAAAATCGGTGCAATTTTGTTTTTCTCATGAAAAAACATACAAATGGACATTTTATGTAGTATATATGCACTATTTTATGTTAGATTTGTACAAAAAGGGTAATTTGGTCTTTGGCAATGTTATAGACCAAAACCGAAACGAAGAAAAATATGATTTTTGATTTCATGGCTTAATTTGGTTTCAATACAAGGTATTATTTGATTTGGGATTAAGATTAAAATTAAAATTAAAATTAGTGAATCATTTTTATAAATTAATATTTTTTTTTATCAAAATTAGTTCTATAATAATTTAAAATTTAAAAATGATTTAAATTATATAATAATTTAATTTAATAATAATATAAAATAAGTAATTTTAATTTTATAAAATTTTTTTTTTTGAAACAAACTGATTCTAATCCTAAATTAAACAGTGCCCAAGTATTTTTTAAAAAAATATTTGAAGAACAAGAACTGAGAATTTTTTTATAAAATTGAAAGGAAAAAACATAAACTTAAAAATTAAATGAAACTTAAACTGGTCTTTCCCTGAAACTCCAAGCTATCCATCCCCCACAAACCTTGCTTCAATCATTCATCCTAACCAGGACGAGATCTCGGCCGTCCAACCCATCTCCTTCCCGCACTTTCTTCAGCGGTCGTCTGTCTCCTCCGTGGGTGCAACGAAGCCTCTCTCCACGCACTCGCCGTCATCTTCGGTCATCAATTCCCCATCGCTGTCCACAACGCCCTCGTCTTCGCCTATGCATCCTGCCGCGATCTCTGGGCCGCACGCCAGGTGTTCGACGGAGTGCCCCAACGAGTCCCGGCGTCCTTCAACTCCCTCAAATGATGCTTTGGCGCTTGTCGTGCGGAGATGGCTGAATGGTCCACGCAGTTCATTTTTGAACAATCCTGCCCTCGACATCCCTTGATCTCTGTGCCGGCATTCATCTGCATCCATTGATTCTCAAGAGTGGGTTGCTGCATGCTTATCTCTTCTCGGGCACGGCTCTTGTTGGTTTTCTTGGGAGAAATGGGAGAGCGGATGACGCGCTCAAGGTGTTTGATCTGTTGCCTGAGCAAAATGTGGTCACTTGGAACTCGGTAATATCTGGATTCTCGCAGCACGGATTTGCTGAAGATTCAATTTTTTGGTTCATGGAGCTTCTAAGGAGCCCATTTAGGTGATCGGAGTATTCCTTTGTTAGTTTCAGTGTGCTCAGAATTGGTGGAACAATTGCATGGGCTTCTAAGAAAGAACAGTATGGTCTTGTACCTTGATGACTAATATTCTGTTGAATGCTTAAGCGAAACGTGTAAATGTGTATGCAGCAGAGATGTTGATGACTGAGTTGCCAAGTAGAGATGTGGTGACTGGGAACACAATGATTACTGCTTTTACGAAAATGGGATGCCAGACTCAGCGGTCAAGCTTTTCTTGGCAATGCCAATAGCAGGGCTATATCCTAATGATAGCACATTTTCAAGTGTCATCAATGCTTGCACTGATTTGAATGTGCCACAGTATGGGAACTTATACATGCAAAAGCAATCAAGAGCAACCATGCAAACAGTGTTTATGAGTAGCTCATTAGCTTGTTTCTATGCAAAGGGTACAGGCCCAGATGATGCGTATAACATTTTTAACGAGATTCCTGTGAAGAATATTGTCTTTTTGAATGCTTTGATATCGTGCTGCTGTGATGAGGATTCAGATGCTTTGCCAGAAATTTTGCAAGAGATGCTAAATTCTGGGTTTCTACCTAAGCTTGGTTATGATAGTAATTTTTATGTTTCTTCTTCTTGCATTGCCTCATGTGATGCTCATCGGATAATCGTTGAGCCATTGGCCTTCGATGAGACTCAATTTTCAGACTTCAACACTACCTGTATGAACACAATAGCTGGCATTTGTAATAGAGGAGCAGATTTCAGGAGACCAAGCAGCTACTCTCCAAACTACAGAATCCAGATACCATGTCATGGAATATCTTGCGTACTGCTTGTGCATGTAGTGGGGATTACTTAGAAGCATTCAAATTGTTCAAACATATGCCAAGTGCTGGATTTTTTTATGGATGACTACACGGCTGTCAGTGTGTTGAGCATTTGTGCAAGGATTAATTCTCTTAAATTGAGTGGTTCACTTCATGGATTTATTCTTAAGACCAATTCTGGATGTTCAGAAGTATTTGTTAACAATGTTCTTCAAGATAAGTATGGGCATTTAAAGGAGGAAGAACTCATAATCGTCAGCATGCCTTTCAAGCCAAATGCTGTAATATGGCATGCCTTCCTCCAGGGATACAAGAGATATGGCGACAGAATTACGTCCCAAACACCACCCAAATAGAGCAATCAGATTTTGATTTTATTATAAGGAGTATCATTGAGATCAACCAGACAGTTATGGTGCTTTGGATATTAATCCACAGAGAAGGTGTGCTTCTGTTTGACTAACTTCCGTGTCTTTATCTTCTTCTATGTTCTACTGGATGACTTGGCATTCCCAATCTATTGGCTTGATGGTAACCCAGGATTTAGTAGGTTCTGTTAGAACAGCCTAATGAAAGCAACACCAATTTGTGCCTTTTCACTTCATAATTGGTTGTATTCTTGTCTTGCTGGCTGTTTTTATGGCATCAATGGCCTCATTTGAAGGAGATTCACTTGTGCTTGTAATGTGTGTCTTCGGAGCAAACTCACAAGCCCATACCCTTGAAGTTTCAGTTGCTCTAAATTTTTTCATCACCTGCTTGCCATCAAAATTGAGGTGGAAAGCGTCTGGAAAACAACAGAAGGATGGCAATGAGCACAACTTTGACCACAGTAAGAATTATTTCATTACAAGACCAATATAGCAACCACTATTTTCTTTTCATATTACTATGTCGATTGACTTTCAGGGAACAGTACTTATGATGCATCAAACTATGTTAAATTCTCTGTCAATCTGAATAAAAACTTGTTTAGGTTTCTGTGAATAGTTTTACCATGGTGTTTTTTCTGTATGAATCTTATATATTTTGTTCCCTGTTGCTTGCCTACTCCATTGTTGATATAGCAAAGAAATTATGTTTTTCTTAACAAAGTCCACATCCAGGCTCTTTTGGTTAATCTACAATCATTTAAAGGAAAATGTTCTTCAGATATGTGAGTGTAGGATGGTTCCTAGCAGATGAGACTAGAGGACAAATTTTGCCTTATGAAAATAATGTTCTGATATTCACCTGAACTCAAATTCTTGTCTTTTCTAATCCACTTGACCAATGTCTATTGGAAGTGTTACACAGGAACATAAACACAATGAGATTTTGCCTGAATCAGAAGCTAATGAAAGGGACTCTTAAGTATGAAACCAGCGTTAGAAAATGTAACTCCTAATCCACAATCCAATCCAACTCCTTTAGTAATTTTCAGCTCTGATTCTTAAAAAATAAGCCAAACATATAAAAACAGGAACTCACAGTTGTTTGTGGAAAAGTTCCGATGAGTAAAATTTATCATACATCCTTGGCACTGTAGATCAACTTGTAATGCTTTTACAAGTCACATTTGATGAAAGGATCTCTTTTGATATGTTTGATAATTTTGTTACAAAAGGACAAGAAGCAAATGCTTCAAGTTGCAATCTTTTTCATAGTCTACCTCTTTATGTGTCATTTTTGCATTCCCAATCTTTATAGTAATAAGTGACTGATGATGCATAGGCATATAATTGTATATCTAAGGTGTTATGCTATGGTTCCATCAGAAACTAAATGCCTAGCTCATGGATAAATTGACTGCTCCAGCCTAAGTTAACTACTCACAAATTTCATTAGAATATAGACACTCTGCCTCACCAGTTTACTTATTCAGGTAATCACGTTTAGTTGAACCAAACTTAGACTTTGTATTGTACTTGCATGATGCTTTATGTTGCTCTTTTTTACAAGACATGGATAAATGAAGCAGCTGATTACTCTAATTGGTGTTGTTGTTATTGTCTTCATTGTTCTCTGTTGTATGTTTGACTTCACTAATGACATAGAATGGCATTCTTTACTTTCTCTCACTGGATGTTTCTGTGGACATCTGAAATTTGATGATGGTCCCCCTATATCTGATCACAAAGATATACGGAAAAAAATTGTGTCCTTTGACCCAACATGTCATCACTTGTTTGGTACCATAAACATCAATATTAAAGACGTTTTTTCAGGAAATTGTGATATAGTGATTTTTCTCTTATAAATGGCTCCAGATGGGAAGACAAATTTGAAATTACTCATTACATATAAAAATTATCTAATATTAAAGCTAACTTCCCAATATGGATCAAAATTACTGATTTAGATATCCAAAGTTTTTTGCCTCTTAGGTTGATGTAGCAGTGATATGTGAAGTTTGTTGACAATTTTTTCACTGCTCTTAGTAAATTCCTCATTTAGTTAATTGTCTTGTTTGTGCTACTTTGGTGTTCCAGTCCATGAGACTCATTAGAAGATTAATCTCACAATAGGCATTGACACCTCACAAAAACAGTAAATTCGCCTTCATTCACAGCTTATTAAAATAGCATTTTAGTGCTAGTTTGTAATGCGATGTGACTTGCATCAAAGTCAGCATTTGCAGGTGATCCAAGTTTGATAGGGACTGAGTACGTGGCAACTTGGTTAAGAGGACAAAGGTGGCCACTGTTGGTTGAGTGATGCCAAGAGCTAGAAAAATGATTGCAGGACCTCCAGATAATGCTATCTTTGCACAATCCAAGGTATGCCAAAACACAATGACTAAATGGTGATAAGTGCTCACTGATAGAAAAGGATAATGGACTACCCTGCATAAACAATTGAGATACACTTAATGGTCTTCTTTTTTTAATAATGTGGGGCAATTCTCACTACTGGTCATAGTTCAAGATTCTGCTCTGCATGGATAGTTAGATTGCCTTTATGTTGATGGATCATTATCTTTAAAAATTATTGTGAATAATTTGCAGTTAAAATTAGAAAAAGATTATAAAGAACATTGTTTTTCTTCATGCCATGTGTGGAAAAGTCAAAACACAAAGATTGAATGCAGCAAACTGCAGAATGCATGCTTAGTTATATGCAAAGCCAGGAGGATCACTTCTACCCAGTCGCTCTTGTAGTGATGATTTTGCATGAAAATGTAATCACTCCATCCACCGATGGGCTGCTCAACCTTGATTAGGATAGATGATGTTGCCTGACTGAAATGCCAAACAATTGTTCACTACTTCCAATTTGCTGAATAACAGCAGGAAGTGTTGAGATGCACTTCAATTAACTATTCCTTTTTCCTCTTTTTTTGGTGGAAAAGATGGATACCCATCAACAGCGAAACCACTCGGCATTCACTTGAAAATATCTTTCTGCAAAGACTTGTTCAACTTCTCCCTCTCTCTAGTGCACACAAAGAGACATCTGAACATAGTATTTCCCTGTTTGTTTCTCTTGAAAAAGCTTACCTGCATGAAGATAATATATTAGTGTAGCTCTGACCCTAGCAAAAGTACCTCCTCATTCAAAAAGGCAATTGCATTTGCAACAAAGTGCTGTGAAATAATTTTTTTGATAAGTAGGTGTATATTGACATGACTGGGGACAAAGAAACCATATTGGCTTCCTCCTTACGAATGGGAAGCTTCCTTTGAATTTCTCTTGTTTCAAGCTCTTTTAGTTGAAGAAGAAAATAAATCTGGTTCTGGAAGTAGTTTAAAGGGGCTAGAAAAGTC
The DNA here is from genome assembly GCA_005019695.1 of Trichopus zeylanicus subsp. travancoricus. NCBI lineage: Eukaryota > Viridiplantae > Streptophyta > Magnoliopsida > Dioscoreales > Dioscoreaceae > Trichopus > Trichopus zeylanicus. Next base: position 114,647 of record RXID01014318.1, read on the forward strand.
ATGGAAGTAGAAAGTTGTTAACAAGAGTTAAAATGAGTCACCACATATCAACAACATTCAGTCAGACTACCAGTGAACAATATTTGCTTTCTCAAACACTTGCAGTTTTCTATAGACAAAGAATGAGTTCATTCAGCAAATTCATGCATTAAAAAACAAGGATTGTAAGTGGACTATTATGGTATCATAACGGATGCTTTGGATTTATGTCATATTACCGAGATAACCATCATTTCCACTTTTCCGAAAGATCATCATTCTACCATTATTAGCGGTAATCCATTACTAGTACCTTATATAAACATGGATAAGGTGTGTTCGCTCTCTTACTCACTCTCTTGAGCTCACCATGGCAAACAAGGCAGCAACATACCTTCTCTTTCTTGTTTTCTTAGGATTCATTTCCACATCTAAAGCACGATCACAAAGTTTTGGGCACAAGTATCAGGCCAGTGAGAAGGATGCATCACTTAATGTGGAAAGCATTAGAATTTGGCTGAATGAAAGGAGTCAAAGGATGATGACTGAGCATGATTACAAGCGAGAAGTGCCCGGTGGACCAGATCCGCAGCATCATACTGCACGACCTGCTTCAGTCTATGCATCGACTAATGTTTGATGCAGGTATTCTCTCCTGGGTGGTGGTTGAAAGGCAATGGTTTTGTTCACTCCTTTATATAGCTTATCTATGCTGTAGTAGCCATGCAATCTCTAGGCCGATCTAACACATAAATGCTGCATCAGGTTTCTCAGATATGAAGTTGCAGACTTCCACTATCTTCTAATAAGCAGCCTGATCTATGTGCAGCAAAGCTAGAGGAGGTTTGGTCCAAGTTAAATGACATCTTGTTTCCTGTTTCTGCCAAGAGGAGGTTTGGTCATGTTTTGTGAAAGGAATATCTGCTATGAAATGATGACGTCTAATAATATCTTCTTAAGTTTCTTATTCATTTTGTCAATGGGAGTATGCCCCGATTGGTGCAAATGTTGCATCGTCTGCTGTTTCTACAAGGTTGGAGTGAACTGGGCGAAGGTGAAATATATGGCAAGAAAAACATCACGATAGCTTGCAATATTTACACCATCTAATATTTGCTTTATATAAACTATTCATTTTCCGTCATTTTTTATGATTGTGAAATCCTTTTTTCTGGGTTCATGATCTAGAATCAAGGCTGTAATGGGCTAGCGAGCTTCGCCCTTCCCAATACCAAGCCCAGCCACACGCAAATTCCAAGCTCCGGTCCCTGATTAGATGTTTGATCTCCTAAATTCTGGGAGCCCAAAGCCTTTTTGAAAACACAAAAAAATCCAACCCCAGGCCCAGACTTTCTATCTTGGTTCGGCACTGACTGTGGCTAGAACAACCCATTGACAGCCCACTACTAACTGTTCATGATATATGCAGGCAGAGAAAAATTGACATATTATAGATAAATCAGGAGTAAAAGAATGTAACCCTGCTAGTTAACGGAACTGCAACAGATGACTTTGTTGTTCCTGACCCTTGCAACTGCATATATACTAATACTAAAGGGATCTATTGATTACCTTCATCTTGTACCCATTCTGTAGAATTTTGAACTGTTCAAGATCTTATTCTAATTGCAAAGTAGTAGGAGAAAGCTGTGGGTTTACCCTCAAGAATTTTGCATCATAGCTCTGGTAAGATATCGAGAACATAAGTATTAGATTGGTTAAATAAGTAGGATGTTACAACTGCATTAAGGGTGTCTTTAGATAGAGTTCCACTTCCAAAAGTGATAAAAATAATGAAAGTGTGTAGTGGTAAAAGTAACCAAAGTATGAGCTCAGTCGTTTGGACAATGAGATCCAAAGTGAAAAGTGTGATTTGGATTGTGTGGATAGAGTAGTATATGAAAATAAAAAAATCATTCGGTAGTTATGTTAGTTAAAAATATAATATTTATTAATAAATAAGACTAATACAATTATTATCTAAAAAATTAATTATAATTAGGATAATATTCAATTATAAATTTTTTAATAATTATGATAATAAAAGTAATATTTAATTAAGTAATTATAATTGGAATAATTACTATAATAATTAATTAATATAATAAAAAAGTATCATAATTTGGATTAAAAAATTACTATTTAACTAATTAATTATAAAAAAAATAATTAGGATAGAGATTAATGAAAATGATTTGACATATGGAAGAGCTACAGCCTTAAGACGATTCATAGAGAGCTACAAGCAAAGCAATCATTTGATCCGATCATTGTTGTAAATCATTTGCAACAAAAAAAACCAGAAAAATTGACATATTAAAGAACAACATCAACCTTATCTTCAAATTATAGGATCTCATGAAATCCTGTAATCAAATGGTAAAGAAAAAAAAGCTTGCCAACAACATTTGAAACATAAAAACCGAATTCAATGCCGGATTCTTGACAAACAAGGAAGCAAAACAGCAGAGCAAGATAGAAACCTTGAGATTGAGAATCAAGGAGTAGGACTGCCTCCGGGCGAGCTTGAAGGTCCTGAGAATGATTTCGATCCCAACCCTAACACCATAGGAGAGAAGAAAGCTCTGACAGAGATTCCCAGTCGAATGGGTGACGTAGGACTCGTTGACGTGGTTGCAGGTCGGACACGGGTCTTCCTGGCACTGCGGCAGGCGTAGTGGCGCTGGAGATCCTCGATTGCCTCTCGTAGCCAATCCTTCGCCTCCCGGAGCCACCGCTCTACCGCCTTCCCATCGCCGGCGGGCGGAGGGACGACGGTATTGGTGGGGGGATCTCCAGTTTCTGGAGTGGTGCTAGTTTTGAGGGGTTTTCAGCGGAAGAATGAGAACGGAACGAGAGAGAGCTACAAGCCCTAAAAATGAAGAGGATCGGAAGCGGTATAATGTTCCAAGCGCGGGAGGCGAGATCGCTGGTTTCCAGTTTTCTCGAAGCGGCGAAAGCACCGCTTACAGTTGTGCGAAGGGGGAGACCTGGGAGAGATGGGATCCACCCACTTATCCTCCAAAAGTGTTCGACTTACGCACCCGATAGTGTGAAAGTCGTTGAAGTATTGCATAGTTTATTTGACCATTCATCGGATAGTGAATTCCATTCAACCAATAGAAGCGACAGAAATGGTGAGTAACCCAAACACACCCTAACCCAAAGATATAATGACAATGGCTCATACCTGAATACCCAGGTGAAGTAAATATGGGTGTTTTGAATTGAGTCTTCCTTAATATAAAAAAATTGCACACATTCGCGACCACCACGGTTTCATGTTTGTGCATCCAAAACTGTGATGTATACTAGATTAACTCACTTGTTGTAGGGAATCAACACCCTAAAGAAATAGATTGCATAACCACAATTGTCCACTACTCATTTCACCCGGTTGGTGTCCAGGGCATCCTCAGGTTTCAAGGATGAAACTGCAGTACTAGATACCACATCAGGAGCACTCTACACTCCACAACTGACGTAAATCAGAGAAGATACAACAGAAAAATGATAGAACTACTTGGATGTATTTATATTTCACCAAAACAGCAAGATATATATCTGCAAATAAATTTGGTCTAACAGCCAAAAAATTTCTTAATTAATGATTGAATCATATGTTGCAAATTTTGAAAAGAGCCACAACTACACAAAACAAATTTAACTCTTGTCCACTCACAAAATGAGGAAGAACCACTATTAAGTACTAACCACTCTTACCCCAGAATAGCACCCAAACTCCCCAGAGTAAATTTAGCCTTTACTAACACTTAACTTCCAATAAATTTCAAAATCCAGTTAACTTCAATTTTTCTACTTCACACCAACTCTTACCACCAAGCTTAATCCAAGTTGCCAAACAGGGCTTAAGTTGTCTGTAAGAGTTGAGCTTGACTAGCTAAAGGATCCACCGTGTAAAATTCAATGGAGGGTGATTCATATGAAGTTTCAAAATTAACAAAATTCAGAGATGAGTTATTGTGAAACATGTACGTGCATGTCAGAGAACAGAGTTGGAAATTGCCATGATTCATTAATGCTCAGGAATTGAAGTACACCCTTGAAGGGTAAAACCTAGATCAACATACCACATTCTTATTTCCCATTGGCCTCACCTAATGCAGTATTTAGCATACAAATCAACAAACCGACCTTTCTTAGGCAATAGACAATGACTGTACAAAACACACACCCAGAGTTGCATAAGAGATGAGGCAGCTGCCAGTAGTTTCCCATGATTTTAGGCTTTGGAAAAATTAGGTTTCCTTGGGAATTTATATGATAATGATCAGTTTTGTGAGCAGCTCTTTAGATTGATACTCTTTCCATCTCTAAGAAGCAATTTTTCAACCACAAAGTGAAATTTATCATCTCATACATCTATATGCCAAAGGCCACAAAATGTAAAGAAATGTAGCCAACTTAAACTACTTTTTGAACAATATTTATTCACCTGCAAAGCTTTCACAATTCCATCGATTATCTCCGGTTCGATGAGAGGTTTATCTCCTTGAATATTAACAACAATGTCACAATCTTCATCAAGCTTTTGAAATGCTTCATTGCAATGCCTAGTTCCTGGAAACAAATCAAATACTATAGACTTTGTGCTTTCCAGAAAATAGTTGACAATTAATATGCATATAGAATATGTTGATACCATTTCTGAATGATTCTGATGTCATTATCACATCAGCTCCAAATCCTCTATAGCATTCAGCAATCTTTTCATCATCAGTCGCCGCAACTATTTATAAAAAGGAGAACAAAAACCAAACTACAGTAAGTATGATTATAAGGTTCTTATTATTATTGTAGATCTGCATCCAGTGAACAACATTAAACAAAATGACAGACACCACTTAGATTGAACAACCAAAACAGTATCAAATTTTCAAGAATTTGAACAACCAAATCAAACTTCCAGAAAGAAAAATGAATGTTGTGCAAAAATGTTGATGGATGCAATCTTAAAGAACGTTAAGGTACTGCAAAGAGTTAAAGGAATTAAATTTAAGGTATTGGCAACGTGTAAGCTATAATAGTGGGAATTGTTCTTTCTCTTTCCTGTGCAAAGAGCTTGCCAGCTAAACACTGGTGTGGTAATAGAACATAACAGAACATCAAATGATAACTACTTCCTGGAGTTCTAAACTCCATGGTATGCCATAAAAATTGTATCTGTAGTATACAAATTCCTACGGCTTCCCAAAAACAGTTCCATTTATAGCTGGTGGGGGGCAAAACACAAAGTTGCAAGGCTACATTGGTTGGCTCTCAGAAGAGATATCCCTCATGCACAGCAGTTTAAGAGGCGTAACCAAAGATTGGAATGCTAGATTGTTTGGTTCTTAGAGACATACCCCTCAAACTGCTTATAACATGACAACAGAAAAAGTGGGGACACTAGATTATCACATTTGCATATTCATATACTCGTTGGAAGAATAAGGCTAACACACAGGTAACTGATTTAACAAGAAGCATTTTGCCGAAAGTGGAAGAAAAAATTGATCAAGACTTCTTGCTCATCCTTTCCCTCCATAGATATGAATTATACCTGTTTACTCAACCGAATGAAATAATTTTAAAGCTAGTTTCAGTGTATTGGTTCGACTTCAACCCAGTGCTTCAGGTACGGCCCTTGACTAAATCAAGAAAAATCCAATTGTAATGTGATAGGAGTTCTACGTATCCATTATTAGGCATCTAGTAAACTCATAATATGCGCTAGCAACAGAAAGGGGTGTTATACAATTGCATACTTAACAAGACGAATCCAGACTGAAAGTCAATTTTGCTCTCTCCCATGTTGTCTATGAAAAAGAATGCAGACGGTAATCAGAATAAGAGTGCTTACACAGTGATAAACAAACCGAACAAAAAACAACCACAAAACACAAAACTTACTCGATCAATCTAGCTTCTGAAACCCAGTTTTGAAATATAATCTATCGCAAGCAGAAATTCCATTATTACTGACCCACAGATTCATGATATGAGATCAATTGCACAACACGAAATTCAATAAAAGCGAGTTTAAGCATCTAAAACTACCGATGCTTGTGAACTGTTGTTGACCATCGCTACAAATAACAATAATAAACAACAGAACATCCTAGATGAAGACCAAATTCGAGGAGAGCAATCTACAGAACATTCTCGACCAAATTCCTCCACGAATCTAAATCACAGCGAACAAACGAACTCAATAAATAATTCCCGAGTGCAGCCAATAGAATCTCGTCAGGGCACCTGGATCGATGGCTTGCCGAGGATCTGGACGAGAGGCTTCCCTAAGAAGCGCGTGGAGGCGAAGCAGGCGGGAATGATCCCACCGCGCGACCCCTGAAGCGCCGCGCCGAACTGTAGTACGCTGCGGCGGCGATCGCGGCGTGGACGAACTTGGCCTCGCCGGAGCCGGAATCCGAGGGCATTGGTCTCACGTTTGGATCTGATTTCAAATAATGGAGGTCTATGAGGAGAGAGAAACCTGCAGTTTTGGGACATATTAGACCGTACGATGAATCAGACATGAATTCATTCTGAGCACTCAATCTTGGACCGTACGATGAACACCGAGCACTCAACTTCAATACCCTTTCTACAAGCGTACTAATGACAGTTATTGGGAAGTTAATAAATATATCATCAGACAAGAAATCTTAACAATGGACTAATGGCAGTTATTAGGAAGCTAATATATCATCATGCTCCAAAGTGCCTCTATTTGATTCCTCTACTTTAATTAGTAAAGAACTATGTCCTGATTTGAAAAAATCACGGCCTCCATCTCACCAGGGACTCGTGCGTCCCGCGGGGCAGCATATCCGGCACATGCTCTCCTCATCCGCCTCACGTGCTTCACTCCGTTTATTTATTATGCATTTCTTGCGCATTCAGATTACTTTTGTCATTTTAGTTTGGGAAGGCGCGGGTCTCAGGTGCTTCATTCCATTTATTTATTATTAATTTCTTTAGCATTTAGATTACTTTATCATTTTAATTTTAAAATCCATACAGCTACTGTTGTCTAAAAACAAAATATAGACCAAGGTTTTAAAGTTTAGTTTTTAAATTAGTTTTGATACTTAAAGAAATTAATATGAACGAAATCATTTTCGTTTTAGTTTCAATTAAATTATTTTTAAATTTTATTAATTAAATCTTGACTTTAAATTTAAAATATTTAAAAATATATAAAAAATGGGAAAATAATTTATACACATAAATTTTTTAAAAATTATTAAATTAAAAAAAAATTTATTAAAGAAATACTTCAAATATAGAAAAATAAAATTTGTAGCAAAGCAAGTTTGAATCCTTGTTTTCTTAGAAAAGGATTAAAGCCTTAATCAATTGTACCAAACAAAAACTTTGATATAAAATTAATATAAAGAATTAAATACTATACCTAAATCTAAACAATACCATCACCGAAATCAACTATTGCTGAAACGTTTCGTTTCAGCCAAAAATTAAAACCATGATATAGGTTTTCTTGTGGGTTTTTTTCCTATTTTTGTCATTTTTTGTCCCTTGGAATTCTACTTTTCTTTAGAAACTATTAGTATATTTAATACTCTAAATTTTAACTCTCCAATTTGAGAAAAAATTCAACAAAATTCAGGAGTTGAAATTGGATCATTGGATAGAAAGAATGGAAAAATTAGATGAAAAAAAAATGAATTTTGAATTTTTAACGAGAGAGGATCTGTATTATTGTGAATTTGCATAAAATTACTTTTGGTATTATATCAGCAAAAATTTATATGCATTATGATAAAATTTATAAATAACCATTTCGTGACCAAGATTATTTTTATTTAATTTTTAATATTTAATTTAATATGAAAAGAATATTATCTCCTTAATATTTTCAAACTTAAACTTAAAATTTTATTATCGTAAATTCCTCTTCTTTTCTCTCTTACATCATGAGAATTTCAAATGTTTGAGTAAGTATTTCATCATTGGATAATAAAATTTTAAAAATAATATTTAAGTATTCGAGATTTTTATAGTCTAGGAAAGAAAATGAGAGGAAATGAATAGAATAAATTTTTAGATTTAGATTTAAGGATTGGAGGTGTACTAGATTTTTCATAAAAAATTAAATATAAAATTTAATTTTTTTTTATCAATTTGTAGTTAATTATAAATTTTAATCATAACAAATGTGATTTTTCATTAATACTAATAGAAGAGATGATTTTGCATAAATGTATGATAATACAAATGACTTTTTGTGAAAATTTTTTTAAAGATTTTTTTCAATGACAAAAATAAATTCTAAGATAGATATATATAATTATGAAGATTTATATATAAATTTATAATTTCACAATATTTGTGGCGGATAAAGTAGTTGGGTAGACTGGATAAGTTTCTAACGATTGACTATCCGTATGAATTTATAAAAAATTATTTATTTTATTATTATTAATAAAAAATCGCTAATCTTATATTATAAATTTTAAAAATCAATTCAAATGAAATATTAAAAAAACATTTTATATTATTTTAAATGTATCAATTAAATTAATATAAAAAATTAAATTATTTTTATTTGATTTTATTTCGGATAACTAATTGTTAATTATCGAACAATCAATCTAATAAAATTAAAATAAGATGAATTATTTTTTTATTAATTTAATAATTATTTAAATTAAAGTCAAATGAAAATAATTTGATATTTTTATATTAATTTTAATTAATAAGATTTAATCAAAATATTCCATAAAATATTTCACGTGTTTTGAAGTCAGAAGCTGATGTGTCAGCTCTTGACTGGTTTTTTTTTTTTTTTTCTGAGCCATTCAAGCATTGTCCATTCGCAAATGGATAGCTCAGGTAAAAAGTACAAAATAATATCAGGATTACTAGGGGTATACAAGCAAACTTCCTCCTCGTATTTTTGTCTGATTGCTGGAATTGTCCACGTTAAAATACTTCTCAGGTACATTATACCGCGGACTTCGTCTTGAGCTCTCGCTTCTTCCGGAGGTTATAAATCAGCCTTCCATTCTTATCGTCCACATCGCCCCTTCTCTCTACTTCTGCTGTAGTCATGGCTTCCAGAGGGTCTTCCGCCCGGCCGGGATCAGGCGTTCGGTCTTTTGACTTCCGCTCAGATGACGTCGTCAGCTCCTACGACGACTACGGATCCCAGGACGTCCCCAACAGGAGGCGATATGATCTCTCGGCAACGGTAATTTCGATTCAGTAGGCGTTGGGGATACTTCTTTCTGATTTTTTTTATGAATTTTTTTTCGTTGAGTGTGTTGGATTTGATGGCAATTGCTGCTTTGAGGGTTTCGGGGAAGGAAACAAGTGATTTTGGATGATGATTGGTAGGAAAAAAGTTTTTCTTTTTTTTTCGCGAGTGGTGTCCATTTTAACTCCATTCGATGGATCTCAGATTGGCGAGTTTGTAGATGAGTAATGGTTCGGCGGTTCAAGTTTTTAATGTTGTTTTTAGGTTGCTCTGACATTGATTCTATTGTCTAATTGTTAATATGCAATTTGTTTTGAAAATGAAAGGATATGTTTGTGATAGTAGCTGCTGTGAGGGTTTTATCTATTGCCGCTTTCTAGGTGTTAATCTTTATAGTGAATTTTTCCTAGTGGAAGTTGATAATTTTATTCTTCGTCCTTAGTTGGGGAGGCTGCTTGAATGACTATGCATGATTAAAGCATGCATATCTTCAGTGGGATGTGCGTGCTGACTATTGCTTGAGATCATTCTGTTTATAAATTAGTAGCCTGCAATAGAGAAGTGCAGAGTCAGCATTGTTACATTTGCATAATTGTTTGTTAGTCTGTAGATTTTCATCCAATTATTAGCATTCAGGTGATAATTTGATCAAAATGCTGAATGGAAAATTTAGCCTTCTGAAAGGACAATACTGGAGTTCTATTTGCCTTAGAAATTTTTATTCTCATGCATATTATTTGACTGATTATGATATTGACTGATGCCATTTTTATAAGGCTATGCTTATGACTAGGTCATATTTCTCAATAAACTAGAACTTATTTCGGAGTTTGGACAGTTTGGTTTACCAGATTCCATAAATGGTTGAAGGGCCATTTAATGTAAAATATCTAGTAGAGAAGTTTGAAGCAGCATAGGGACATCAAAGTAGGCTGAACGTTATTGACTATTATCTGCAAATCATCATTGTGCAGGACTTGCATGATAATATAAAGGGAAGACCGTTGTTTAGTGTCTTCAGCCAAGAAGACTCGACAACAGATGATGTAATGTCTGCTGTTGAGAAGTGCATGAAGAAATATGCTGATAATTTACTCATGTTTCTTGGAGAATCAGTGGTCGGCTGTCTCAATTGGAAGTGTACTGCTACAAGCTTGAGCAGTCAATAGGTGAATTTCAAACTGATTTGGCTCGGGATCAGAGTGAAGCAGATCAGAATTTCAAATCACTTGAGAGTAGGGCTGTGCATTTAGTTCAAAATCGAACCGAATCGAATAAATCGAATCAAAATTTTTAATTTTAAAAATTCAAAAATTGAATCGAACTGAATACTATAAAAACTGAATTAAAACCGAACTGAAATATTTGGTTCGATTCGGTTTAAACTGAAAACCAAAAATTTAAACCGATTTTATTTTTTTAGTTTAAATTTAATTATATTTAAATTAAAATAAAAAATAAAACCAAAACTAATATTATGTAATTTGGTTCAGTTCGGTTTTTACGGTTTTTCAAAATTAAAAACCGAAACCAAAACCGAATTTTAAATTTTTATTTTTCAAAAGCAAACCGAACTGAAAACCGAATAATCCGAACTGAATCGATTATTCTGTTTTGGTTCAATTGGTTTATTCGGTTTGAACCGAATAGTGCATAGATCTACTTGAGAGACATCTTCAGAAAGTAAGTTTCTGTTTTATTATGTTATGTATACTGGAAATAACTATTATTTGTTTATGTAAAGTGACTTATCTGTACAAATGACCAATCCAAGCTGTTAATTACTTTGCAAAAGTTAATTATGCCTCTGAGTTTTGCGCAAATGGAAATTGTCATGTGATGTTTGTTTTGTCAAACCATCATTTTCACCTTTGTATATCTACATGCATAATCAATTGGCAAGATTTTGTTTAGAATTTCCTTGTATGGATTTAATTCTTACTGGAGTCTTAACCACTTGTTACTGTCTTTATTGTGTTCTTTGACAACTTGATCAATGTGGTTAAATTTACTATGCCATGCAATTATTGATTGTTCACCTCAGAACAACATTTAGAGGCCTTCTACTTGGAGGCTTAAAATCCAAATTTCTCTTGCATCACTATTCAAATTGGAATGTCTAAATTATGTTGATGTGTGTTATCTTCTTGTTGACCATTTGGATTGGGATGTAGCATTTAGAATTTACCCTGATCTTTTTGTTCTAGCATCATTTGTTCTGTGTCATGTTAGTGAATGATGTGTACTGCTTGTGAGTACGGCTAGATTTCTGTGGCCTGAATTGTCATGCGTGCTTCTTGAATCAGGTTCACAGGTCTGTGCAAATTATTAGGGACAAGCAAGAACTGGCTGAAACTCAGCAAGAGCTTGCCTAACTTCAACTTGCAACAGAAGAACCCACCAGCTTAAGCCTCGAGGAAGAGGGAGCTGAACCATCGGTCCTTGAGTCAAAGAAACATGACAATGCTGATGAGGTATCAAACCAACATTTGACCCTCATATTACCTCATCAAGTACCCCCACCAACTCTCCCAGCCGGAGCTCAGAATCAACCTTATAAGGAACCTGCCATGCGCCAGCCAGCCCCAGCCTCTGTGAATGTGCAACATGATCGGTATACCCTAACCCAATCGGGAACCTACTATCCCCAGTAGATGCAACCTGATACCAACATATACGATCTAGACCTCCAATTCAACCACCTTCTCAGGTGCCACAGCAACAGCCTCAGCCCATAAATCAGCCTCCACCACCACAACCATTGCCTCAATACCAGCAAGAATGGCCCCAAAAGCCATCTCAGTATGTCCCCCAACAAACACTGCAACCAGAACCCCCTATTTCACAAGCTCAAGTAAGACCCCAAGTGCAACCATCTCACCCATCCTATCCACTGAATCAACCTCCAAACCCTATGCGCCAAACATTCCCCAGCAACAGTTCTGCACATTTCCCATATGCTGTGACCCCACCATGCGGTCACCCTGAACCTATGCCTTTTGGTCATGGACCAGGTGGCTTGGTTTCGCAGCCATCACAACAGACACATATACAAAGGCAACCAACACTGGAGACCAACAGGAGTCCATCACAGGCAAATCTAGTTAGTAATGGTTACATGAGCTTTACTACTACACCCTGTGCCGCAGTTGCTATGCAGAATAGCATACAGAGTTACAATGTTATGTACAGCACTGATGGTAGCAGAGGTTCTCGTTCTCAGAACTACCTGCCCGGTGGCTTTACAGCTGGTAACAAATTGAGCACCCAGAGCCAGCAGCTTCCTCCCAGAAACAGCAGTTTTCACCATTCTGGCCACCAGCTAATTAGCCTACAACCTCACAAAGAGATGATAGAGAAAGCAGTTAGCATGGGTTATTCGAGGGATCAAGTTCTGAGTATCGTCCGCACTATGATTGTAGAGGATGGCCAGCCAGTTGATTTCAATACTCTGCTTGACAGGTTGAACACCCAACCTGCAGCTCCAAGAGTATGGTGAGGATAGCATAGGGTCTTACGCATGTTTGAGGTCTAAATTAATGGTTGCTTGTTTTAGTATAGCACCATCCAAATAAGCACTTTTGGATGCTTTGCGTTGTGTATGGTTGTTTTGAATATAAGAAGCACACATGCTCTTTGTTCCCCAAGTGAGATGAGGTCATGTTGATCTGCCACGCTTCAAGCTTTGGCATAATCATGCACAAGGTCCTAAGTGAAAGCAATATTTCTGTTTGAACATCTTTGAAAGAACAGCCTAAGAGGTCTTAGGATCGGTTTCTTGATGGTAATATCCCTCGGCAAATGTTTCTTCAACTGTTGATCAGCCCTACTGAAAATCAACTTTATCATCATATGTTAGTTAGCATTATCTGGGGATTCAATAGGGAATTTTAGATGTTTAGTATATTAACTTTAAATCGTAATTGTTTAAAGGTATTGATATAACCTTGGTTTTAAGTTTCAATTTTGGATCAGTTTCGTTACTCATCAAAATTAATATATTTCAGGACAGAAACCAATTTTGTTTTGATTTAGCCAAATTATTATTTATTTTTTTTACTATAATTTAATTATGATTTGACAATATTTTGATCTTAGGTTAAAAAATAATATAAAATTTATAAAAAAAATGTGAAAAGTTAGAAAATTTAATGAAGATTGATGATAATTTTGCCATAATATTACATCATATTTTAATTAATTTAAATTAAGTTTGACAGCTAACAAAAATAAATAAGGAGAAAAACTTAACCATCTCATTTAACATTAACTTATAAAATTAATATAATGTATAAAATAAAATAAATAAACATATTTGTCTAAAATACTAAGAATATAAATGGTAAGTTTTAGGATTTGAAATTAAGTTTATGAAAAAAACTTAAATAATCTCATTTAAATTTAACTTATAAAACTAAAACAATATATAACTAATAAATAAATATAGTTGTCTATAATATCAAAAATTAACTCGTAGGACCTAGGAGCCGAACCAGGGTCTTTTACAAAATAAAAAAAATTTAACCATCTATCCTAAAACCTTTTCAAATTAAAAGCAATATACAAATAACAAAAAATATATTAATATTGAAATCAAATTTTAAATTAATATATAACAGCATCAACCATAACTTAAAATCTTGGATATAATTAATCGATGCCAGCAATTTGACCGTCTAGTGCTATCAAAGGTTTAACTAGATGAACATCCAAATTAGACAGTCAAAATTGGACGATAAGACGAAATTTTAGGTATTAATGTTTCCAGACTAACAACTTCGAACTCGCAGCTGGGTCAGTTCTCCAACCTTATCAACAATAAACACAACCATCACTTCATTGTTCATCAATATAAATATAATCACTTCACTTTTAGCTTTTAACAGGGAACTAAAAATAAGTTACAAATAATAAATCGTAGTGTTACAAGTGCGTGTACAACTCTCAACTAAATGAACTTTCGGTTGCTGCCACTGCTTCCCGCATGTTGGCCACTGGAAAAAGCCGCCAAGCTTTGATCTGAATCCAAGTTTGGACAAGCAAACACTTTCAGTCAGCAGTAGGTAAGAAACAACAGGAACCAAAGCCCCAAGGTAGGAGGCAATCCAACATGGTCACCTACTGCAGCTTGAGTAATATGGGAAACTCCTATCAAGCCTTCCTTCTCGTAATTTTTTCCACTTTAATTTCTTCTCACTTCCAACACCGTTTTCCCTGCTCATAGGACTTTTCAGGTCCCTCCTAGCAGATTTATGCTTTGATTTGGATGATTTTTTGCATCAGAAGATTTATGCTCATCCTCTAATGGTGTTTTCTTTCATGGTAGCGGTTCATCATCCAGAAATTGCCAGTTGTACATAATGCCATCCTCATCTCCAAATAGTTGTGACGCAGGCTCACCAGCCTCAGAAGCAAATTGCTGAATATGAGCTCTTCGAATCACCCATATTTCTGATCTAAGAGTAATGGATCTGGTTTAATTATAGTCCCCAGGATGCTTCTCTTTGGGTCCAAGGCCATCATTAACTTGACATCTGTAAGCGAATAGTAGGCCATTACAAAAGCCGACTTCACCTGAATCAAGGAAATAACACTGGATTTTTAGTCATGCAATCATCATAAGAACAATGCAACATATTCACATGATGAAGAGAAAAGCATGCTAATGAAAGTGTGAGCACGCGACCGCACAACGGATTACCCACAATTTATGGTATTAGTTTTTCTTTTTAATCTATGTACTGCATTATGCACCTCATGTTATGGGTCTAGAAAAAGAATCATGCTGTTAATAATCACTATTTCATAATGCCAGGTTGATATGTAAAGCCGATAGGTATGGCACACGCTAAGCAAAAAGCACTAGAAAAAATTGCTGCAAGCCTACAACAATAAACAAAGTATTGACTCCAGTGTTGCCAAGGGTGTAGAAGTGCAAGGAACTGCCATATGATTGCCAAACCTTGGCTGGGCCTTAATAGACCAGATCCTCTTAGCCTGATCCATAACACTAAATCCTAACCCCGGTTTTTGATTTTTAATCTTTTAGGTGGGTCTAGAGAAGGGAAAATGAAGCCATCCAAAAGCATCATTTATGCCCTGAGCCATGTATAATGCATTGAAGACTGTAGGAAGACATCAAGTTGCAAGAATTGACCACTGTAAATTTCCAATATGGAAGAAAAATCCTAGCATTGAATATAGAACGATATGCTTTCTTTGTCAATTCAATCGTAGCACTACTTTGTAGAAATTGAATGAGTTCTTTCCAATGTTGTTGTCTGGTGCCTAGACATTGACAATTCACCATTGCAGAATCAGTTTTTATTTGCTTATGATTTTTGGAGATTGAAAAAATTAAAGCAAACAGATCACCTACGGATCCTCAACTGATAGGACATATGGACAATCTTTGTTCAAAAATCTAAGATATGACCAAATATGATTAGGCTGAGACAACTCTTATTATAGATAAACACAACTAGATAGTAGAATAAAAATTAAGACTATCTAGACATGAATGGCAAAGCTACAATTGGCAAAATTAAAATAGACATCTACTCTCTCACTTTTTTTTAAAAAAAGGGTACCTTTTAAATTGCATGATACCCGAACATTTGCAATATTCAACTTGTGTCCATAGAAATCAAAGAAGTTGACCTGTTTGCCCATGACAAAGATGATGACATCAAGCATAATGGGTGAGCATGAACAAAAATCACATGTTATCCACCAATCATGCAGACAATACTTGTATCGTGTCAAATTTTTAGATTCTAGATTTTGTTCTTGAGAAAGACTAGGTTTTGATTTTAATGATGAGTTCTATTTGCTTTGAGAAAAGAGTTATAAAACCTATTCTTACTTGTTCTTGCAAATTCTATTTATACTTCTAAAAATCCTAACATACTCTGACTTAATCTAAACTTCTATTTGATTTTAAACGTAGCTTGGTTTTGGACTTTACTAATAATCTGATTAAAACTTTTAGAGATAATTACCTATAAGTCCATGTAATTAGCCTTAATTACGTATAACCCCCGTAATTTTCGGAATAACCCACACCCCCTCATTTCCGAAAATATTTACTCACACCCCTGATTGTTATTTAATCAAATTTTTTCTAAAAAATTTCGATTTTATCCCCAGTTATTTTACAATTAAACCTCTAAAAACTTATTTTTTTTATTATTTAACACCCCGAAATTCTTTTTTTTCAAATAATACCTCGAAATTATTTCGGTTTACAGAAAAGTTCCCAAAATTCGGATTTTTGTAAATATCACCCCAAAATTATTTCGATTTATAGAAAAGTCTCCGAAATTATTGCAACGGCGGCGAGGGTGGCGGTGACGCTGAAGGCCGGCGGCGGGAGCGGAGGCCGGGGCCGGCGCGCCGGCACGCGGGCATGGCCGTCCGCACCTGCGTGCCGGCACACGGGCATGGTCGTCCGCACCTGCGTGCCGGCTCGCTGGCCTTGGCCTCCGTCCTCGACACGCGGGCAGCCTCGGCCTCGACCTCCGTCCTTGGCACGCGGGCCGGCCTCGGCCTAGGCCTGCGTCCTCAGCAGAGGACGGAGGCCGAGGTCGGCACGTGGGTGCGGACTGCCTCGGCCTTGGCCGTCTGCGCCCGCGGGCTGGCGCGCCGGCCTCGGCCTCGAGCTCCTCAGTAGAGGACGGAGGCCGAGGCTAGCCCACGTGCCGAGGATGGAGGCTGAGGCCGGCGCGCCGGCGCTCCGGCCCCGGCCTCAGCTCCCGCCGCCAGCCTCCGGCGTCGCCACCCGCACGCCGCCTCTCTCGTCGCCGTCGCAATAATTTTGGAGACTTTTCTGTAAATCGAAATAATTTTGAGGTGGTATTTGCAAAAATTTGAATTTCGGGGTGTTATTTGAAAAAAACCAAATTTCGGGGTGTTAAATAATAAAAAATAAGTTTTTAGGGGTTTAATTGTAAAATAACCGAGGGTAAAATCAAAATTTTTTGGAAAAAATTTGATTAAATAATAATCAGGGGGTGTGAGTAAATATTTTCGAAAATGAGGGGGTGTGGGTAATTCCGGAAATTACGGTGGGTTGTACGTAATTAAGGCTAATTATAGGGACTTATAAGTAATTATCCCAAATTTTTATTGGTTGTAATGAACTTGGGTACTAAAGCATCCAGAAGGCACTATTCTAGTGCAATCATATCATGTATCGCCTAATCCAATTATGAGAACTGAGTCTTAATCGTTATTCTTCAATACCCCTTATTAAATTGGACAATAGATATCTCGTATGTCTACCTTGTTCTTGAGATTTATTGGCCTATCGGATTGCAATGCCACGATTAATATGTCTGCTAGTTGATTTTCTGTTTTCAAATAAGTTAGTTGTATATGTTCATTTTGAATATTTTTTTTTTTGACAAAATGTAAGTCTACCTCTATATGTTTAGTTTTTTAATGAAAAATTGAACTACTACAAATATGAAATGTTGTATGATTATCATAATAATAGTACTGTGAGAGTTCTAAAGATAAATTCCAATTATGTTACTAGTGTTCTCAGCTATAAAATCTCACAAGTGACTGCTATTATTATTCTATATTTAGCTTCAAAACTAGATTTCGCAATAATATTTTATTTTTCACTTTTCCATATAACTAAGTTATTTCAAAACTTAATATTTATCCCTAGTTGATCTCTTGTCAATGGGAGATCTTACCCAATTTGCATATAAAAATGTCACTAACTCTAAAGCTTTACAGTTTTTGTACCTCAAATTCAAACATGGTATTCCTTTAATATATCTTAATATTTAATTAACTACTTCTAAATGTAACTTTCTCGGGTCTTGCATAAATTAAATAACTATGCTTACAACATGACTAACCTACGACCTTGTAATTGTCAAATAGATCAATTTTTCTACCAATCTTCTATACACTTTATGGTGTTTAAGTGAAGTTCCCTGACTTGGAAGTAGTTTAAGATTTGAACTCATAGGTATTTTGCCAATTCTACTACCTAATTAGCTTGTATTCCTCAACAAGTTGAGTGCATACTTTGTAATATTATCATACATTATGTTGAATGAGCTCTAAGAAAATAGTGTAATTTTCCTAGATTTTTTTATTTCAAATTGAGTTTTTGAATAGTCTTATGATTCTCTTATTCCTACACTACTATTTCTAGTGATCATTATATCGTCAATATAAATAAGTAATATGATTGTTCATTGATCATTCTTTTTAAGAAAGAGAGTAGTTAACTTGGCTTCCCTTGAATTTATGTTATGTCATTGCAGTATTGAATTCTTTACATCATATTTTGAGTGACTACTTCAATCCATAGAGTGCCTTCTTGAGTTTGTAAATCTATTATATTGTACTTGTACTAAACCTTAATGGTTCTAACCAAGATTTTGAATATCGATTTCGGCACCCATTGAAATTGATACGTTTCAATCATTTTGATCTTACTTCGGTTGTTTCGGTTTGTTTTGATTTTGATTAAATAACTTTTAATATCCTTTGGTTAAAATTTAATTTTAAATTTAAAATATAAAAAAAGATTAATATACATATATGTTTTTTGAAATTATTAATAACAATTTTTTTGGCAAAAATATAACATAAAAATGAAAAAAAATATGCAGGAATTATGATTCTATCCTGGGTTACATTAATCCGAGATCAAATCCTTAATCATTGGGATAAGCATGAGTTGTAATATGATTATGACATATAAATATAAAAAGTATATTTTTGAAAATCGAAACCGAAAATACATGCCGAAATCGTTTGTTTTGACCGAAATTCAAAACTTTGATTCTGACATATACATTTTTTTTTCTGAAGATCTCTATGTATAAATACATTCTTGATAGCTAATTGGTTTATCTACCATCTTTTGTTCAATGTAAGTGATAGTATTACTTTAATAGTATTCATTTTTACTACAGTGAAAAGATTTTAAAATAATCAATTCCTTTTGTTTAGGTATCCTTTAACTACTAAAATGATCTTATAATTTTTCATAGTTTCATCCACCTCATATTTAACAATATACATTTATTTACATCCTATAACATGTTTATTTTATGGCCTAAAAACCAATTCCTAGGTGTTATTCTTATGTAAAACTTCTATTTCATTTTTTATAGCCTCTCTCCACTTGGTATGTATTATTACTTCCTGTACTGTTTTTGGCATTTTGATAGTTGTGAGATTTAATACAAAGATTCTAAAATTAGGAGTTAGTTTTTGACATGACATAAACTTAGTGATTAAGTATTAGGCACATGATCTTTTAGTTTTTGACATGACATAAACTTAGTGATCAAGTATTAGGCACATGATCTATTTTCTTTTCTGAGGATTATTGGACAATAAAGATCACTAGTTCTATTTGATGCTGCAATCTGAGATTGAATTTCAAGTTCTACCTAAAATTCTTCATCTTATTCTAATATAATATTTGCTTTTGATTTATCATGAACCAACTCTTGTATAGTTGAACCTCTTTCAAAGAATACAGATGATGGTGATAATGCTAATTGCTTCATTTTTCTTTCACTAGTATACACAAGTAGTTTGTTTGTCTTTTCTGAAGTTACAAGTAATTGTTCCACAAGCATAAGTAAAGGAATATCAATTTCAGTTCTTATTTTAATTGACTTATCTCTATTTTTATCTTTCTTTGAATAATATGTTATATCCTAAAAAAAAATCTACATTTGTTGAAATATATGTTTTATGTGTTTGAGGATTATAATACCTATATTTGTTCTGGAGTATTTTATGAACATGCATTGAATAGATATGAACTATAACTTGTCCTTGAAAAAGTTATGATTATGAACATAACAAAGACATCCAAATACCTTAAATGATAGGTAGAATGATTCTGCTTCTAAAAATAGAATATTGAAAAGACTCTTGTCGTTTAAGAGAGGAGTTAGAATTCTGCTTATAATGTATGATGCAGTGAGATCTGGATCTTCCTAGCATTTAGCTAGAATATTTTTCTTAAACATCAACACTCGTGTAACTTCTAAGAGATATTAATTTTTTTTAGCTACTCCATTCTACTAGGGATATATACACATAACATTTGAAAAGTAATACTATTTTTTTTGAGATAATTTTAGAATTTTTTTGAAATGTATTCACCTCCATTATCAAATCTTAGTGTCTTAATATTTGCATTCAACTAATTTTAAATATCCTTATGAAAGATTTCAAAGACATCAAAAACTTCTAATTTTTTTTAACAAGTAAAGCCATGTTATACGTGAGTGACCATCAATAAAAGTTACAAAATATTTGTATCTATTTAGAGAAATATTTTTAATTATCGATAAATCACTATGAAAATGTAAAGAGATAAATGCTAGTTTTAATAAATATTAGGGCATAAACAGACTAACGATGCTTTGCAAGTTCATAATGCTTACAATGTTTGCTAGATAAATCTAAGTTTGAAAATAATAATTTGAGAATATTCTAAAAGGAATGACATAGTCTACTGTGTCACTTATCAAAGTCCTCTTCCTATAACTTCAAAAGCTTTGGATGTTGTGTTTCAGAATTCAAAAAGTAAAGCCATTTGTCTTCAATACCCCCACCAAATTTTTTTCATGTTTTAAGGTTTTGAAAAATACAATGAGCAGGAAAAAAAAATACAACAGTTCAATTCCTTTATTACTTGGTTTACTGACAATAAAATAACAGGAAATTTGGGGCCATATAGCATTGAGGATAGGTTTATTGATCATGTATGTATACTTTCTGAATCAACTATTGGTGATAATGTTTTATCAACCAATAAAATATATTTGATTGTGCACATTTGATCCATATCTGTAAAGAGTTCTGTCTCACATATCATATGATTTGATATTCCCTAAGTCTATGATCCATCAATAAAAGTTACAAAATATTTGTATCTATTTAGAGAAATATTTTTAATTGTCCATAAACCACTATGAAAATGTAAAGAGATAAATGCTAGTTTTATTAAATATTAGGGCATAAACAAACTAATGATGCTTTGCAAGTTCATAATACTTACAATGTTTGCTAGATAAATCTAAGTTTGAAAATAAGAATGTGAGAATATTCTAAAAGGAATGACATAGTCTACTGTGCCACTTATCAAGGTCCTCTTCCTATGACTTCAAAAGCTTTGGATGTTGTGTTTCAAAATTCAAAAGGTAAAGTCATTTATCTTCAATACCTCCACCAAACTTTTTCCATGTTTTAAGGTTCTGAAAAATACAATGAGTAGGAAAAAATATACAAAGGTTCAATCCCTTTATTACTTGGTTTACTGACAATAAAATAACAAGAAATTTGGGGCCATATAACACTGGTGATAGGTTTATTAATGATGTATGTATACTTTTTGAATCAACTATTGGTAATAATGTTTCATCAACCAATAAAATATATTTGGTTGTGCACATTTGATCCATATCTGTGAAGAGTTCTGTCTCACATATCATATGATTTGATATTCCCTAAGTCTATGATCCATCAATAATAGTTACAAAATATTTGTATCTATTTAGAGAAATATTTTTAATTGTCCATAAACCACTATGAAAATGTAAAGAGATAATGCTAGTTTTATTAAATATTAGGGCATAAACAAACTAATGATACTTTGCAAGTTCATAATGCTTACAATGTTTGCTAGATAAATCTAAGTTTGAAAATAATAATTTGAGAATATTCTAAAAGGAATGACATAGTCTACTGTGCCACTTATCAAGGTCCTCTTCCTATGACTTCAAAAGCTTTGGATGTTGTGTTTCGGAATTCAAAAAGTAAAGTCATTTATCTTCAATACCCCCACCAAATTTTTCCCATGTTTTAAGGTTCTGAAAAAATATAATAAGTAGGAAAAAATATACAACGGTTCAATCCCTTTATTACTGGTTAACTGACAATAAAATAACAAGAAATTTGGGGCCATATAGCACCGAGGATAGGTTTATTGATCATATATGTATACTTTATGAATCAACTATTGGTGATAATGTTTCGTCAACCAATAAAATATATTTGGTTGTGCACATTTGATCCATATTTGTGAAGAGTTATATCTCACATATCATATGATTTGATATTCTCTAAGTCTATGATCCAGGGATTTTTCTGTTTTAGTTGATTTACTTGGCATACTGATAGTGATTTGAACATTATGGTCATGTTGGCTTTGTGCTGAAACAGGTTGTTATACTTTTCTCTATAGGATCACTTGATCTTCACTAAATGAGCTAGCTTTCTGTCCCCCACCTTACTCTGGGTATGCTTAATGATCTTGTGCATTGTTGCCACATCTTGGTTTCCCAATTATAAACCAACACTTGTTTATTGTGTGATCAATTTTTTCACACTTTGTACAATAGGGTTTTCCTTATCTCTCTCTCTTCCTATATCGCCTTTATCTTTGCGTTTTCTAAAGTCTGAACCTTTTTCATAACTATTATTCTTTGAATTGTTATGATCCTTTTCTAAGTTAGTTCACACTTCTCAAATATTTCACACCTGCACAATAAAATATGTTTTTATTAGTTCAATGGCAATAGGTACTGGAAAGCAGGAAATCTTTCATACAGAGAAAAGTTATTCATAAATTCCAATAATATTGAGGAGATTGTTACATGATGGCATCTTATAAACATCTTTGAGCATTATCCAACCATTGAATCTCCTTAGCATTATTCACATCCATGATAGATTAATTCAACATTCCTAACCAAAGATTTGATCACTCTGAAGCAACAAATGGAATGCTTGAATCTGTTTAGACGTAGTTGCTATCAAGCCAAGCAGCCAAGATATTCGTGGTAGGCTGGGAGCATTACAGGCTTTCACAAGCCATTGAACCAGATTGGTATGTACAATTGTTGGCTTGCACAAAGAAGGGGCTGTATATATTGAGGTGAGCAAACCAAGCCAAACCATATTAAGCAAAAGGATGTGCTGTTCCAAGCTATATATTCAGGTGCCGTGCAAGTCTTATTTAACTATACAACACAGATACATAAGTAAAATCGTGAGCACTTTGTATATGCTGGACTAAAATAGATTTTACACCTGTCTCAGAATCTGAGATTTCTCACCTATTCAATCCATGTGACGAGATAATTGAATATTGTAATTCATAACTTTCAAATTCACAGTCAATTGAACCAAAGAGATAAAAAATCCCAGGAATGGATGGTCTAGTTTGGGAGGTGCTCATGCAAGTCTGATTTCATAATACAACATCATAGATACACGAGTTAATTTGTGAACAGCTACAAAAGCAAGACTAAAATTTTAGCAGATTCTGTGGCATGCCTTGGAATCTGGGATTTCCTTATTCAATCGATGTGATGAGATAATTGGATACTGTAACTAAGAACTTCGCAAATTCTAATCAATTGTAATAAAAGAAATATCTTAGACTAAAACTAGAAGCCCGACATGCAAAAATTACTTGATCTAGATAGGATGCATATCCTTGACTACATGTTATTCCATCAATATTTGATTTCTTGAATGCTGCTATTTGCACTACATCATAATTTAAAGATTGATGATTATTTCAATAAAACAACTTATGTACTGATTAATGCTCATTCTTCATACCAGAAGAATTCCCAAATTATGTTCTGTAGGCCGTTTATGTCCCTCAATCTTGTGCTCTACAATGCATCTGAAAGAATTTATTTTTGTCAAATAAAGGTACACAATATAACCAATAAAAAAATTCAAACATCATAGACAGGAAACAGAACCAGGTGAACATGGGGACCAACTATATACACGCTTTCCCTGCTAAAAAAAATATACATACTTTCATGACTAGCGGTAATTCAAAATCCAATTAGTATGCCTTCTCAAGCATGATGACTGGGAACTATTTCAATATGGTTGTATGAGGCAACAAAAAAAATCATATTTAAAAAGATATTCCAAAGCTCGGATGACTATCGAAATTCCAGAATTAAATTGCAAAAAAGGACTTGACTTTGGGAGAGAAGTAGACAACATCTTTTCCTTTTCTTTTTTTGGGTGTGTGTGCATGGACTAGTAAGCCTCAATCTCAACATATGAAGCGTTGTGTGTGTGCATCTGTGTGTACATGCGCTTCTAAGGCTTTCAACATAGGAAGTGTCGCAGATGTTTACTCCAGGATGGCTAAGAAAACCTTTTGAGGTCATCCATCCAATTCCAACATCATTTCCAGTTTTACAAAATCAAATCTTTACCTGCAAGAATGCTATCAACATAGCAGCAAGAAGTGCATAAGAGCCAATTCCACCTGAATATACCTGCAAACGAAAGAAGCCCAAAATACTGTCTTATTTTGACAAATTCAGATGGAGAAAAAAATATATTTCATTTGCATCTGAAACAGACCTCATTTAGCTCTCTCTGCTGTAAAAAGACCTTTAGTATCATGCACAAGGGTCTCAATGGAGGTAACTTGTTTACAGCATTGTGATAACATTAAGAGTATGAATATCAATTGAATTCAAAAGAACCTTAAGCAGCTTGTTTGTTTACACTATATATATAGATATGAAAGGTTACACTGCTAAAGGACCTCTCATTTAAAAAAGGAACTAGATTATCAAACAATAACTGCGATGAGAACTGCACTGGCATGGGTTAAGTTCACAACACTATCAGGCCTTGGTTATAACCATTCAAAAGGAGCTCGGAGACGGCAGAAGCGATGGCGGCTTAGGGGCGAGGCGACTCGACGACGGAGACGTCGAGGGAGAAGTACTCGGCCGCGGGGATCTCGGCGGGAACGCCGGCCGAGAAGGTGATGGTGCTCCGGAAGACTGCGTAGGAGTCGGAGGCAACCTCGGCGGGGTTGGGCTCGCCGGCGGCGAACTCGAGCGGCGGGAGCGCCTCGTAGGGGAATTTCGCGCTGCTGTCCATGAAGCTCGGTGCACGCGCACGGCGGAAGCGAGAGGAAAAAAGAGCGGCGGAAAAGCGAGGGTTTTATGGGAATTGGTCTCCTAACTGCTGTCGGACCGGGTCTTGATTTGAGGATCCACGTTAATCCGACTGGGTTCGGATCCAGTCCAGGGGAGTCCGGATTTTTGTGCATACACCCCTGTATGATTATAATATTGCATCAACAAAACCCCAATATTCATTGTTGGTAGTTAACATTACTCCAATATTGATATTTCTTATTTGCATAAATATGCATAAATTATGACACTTTTTTTGTTTTTTTCGATACAAGACATTTTCAAGGATGCCCGCTGAATGCAAGATAATAGATGTCACCGGTTTCTTTCAGCATCACAATTCATGTTGTTTCTATCGCTCATCATTTTCGCACGAGCTCTGACGATCAATTGATTTGGACGCGACCAAGAATTTTTTATATAAAAGCTTACCGAGATACACCGGACCGGTTTGAATTTCAAATCAGAAACCATCCCAGAGGACAACATTTGGCTTGAAGTCAATTTTCCACCCATTTTTAAAAATAAAAGCAAAAAGTAAATCCAATCAACCCAAACCAGTCCGCGTCCAACCTCAACGTTGTTCCTTTCCTCGCTACCCCAGCCCCACCGGCGCGCGGCGTATCTTCTCCATCTTTTCCCATGCCCCAAACTCCCCCCCCCCCCCCCGCCCCCCCCTTTTTTGCCCTTTTTCTCTTCAATAAGCAGGCTTTGCTTCCCCTATAGGGTTAGGGTTCCGGCTCCCCCACCGGAGACTGCCGGAATCTGCCGATCTGCCCCGCCAAAGCTCGCCGGAGGCCGCCGCCGTCACCGATCTCAGGTTCGTCTCCATTTCTTCCTGTCTTCTTCTCAAAAAATACCGCTATTTTCGATTACGGAAAAAATGGGGTGCTAGTTCCGTAAATATGTGGAAGTTTGCCAGCTCGTCATCTTGCATGATTATGCTAGTGGGCCCGCCTTTTGCCTTTCCAAATTATTCCGCCGTCTCAACTTGCCGTTGCGACCCAGCTTATCACTCATCAACCGTTCGATGGACATCAAACGGCAGAGATCGTACCAGGTATGCGACTGTGCAGGACGGTCCATCCGGAATATGGAATCAAATTCAACGGCGACAGCTGCTTCTCGGAATCTAGGGATTTGTGTTCTTCCTCCCCGGACCTGTGTTCCTTTAATGGTCCTTCTCGGTTCATCGCTGTTATCCATGTGCGCGTTCGCGACGCCGCTACAGTCGTCGTTCGATTCTCCTCGCGATCTGCGCAATCTATAGTTTTAATTATTAGAATCCGAATTTGGCGGAAATGCCCTCCCCCACCCCCATATTTCCTTCCTCCCTAAGTTAAATCGGTCCGCGACGCGGAAAATTTTCTAATTTGATCACCGAATCTTCGATTATTTTTTATTCTAATCCATCTTCGTTTCAGAGCTGAGGAAGGGGAGGTCGGATCTGATGCGAAGATGAGCCTCCGGCAGCGCCCCGGCCGGCCAGGCACCGCCGACGATCCCCGCGGCTCCGGCGGCGGAGCAGCAATGGAGGAGGATGAGACCTACAACATTATTCCGATCCACAATCTCTTGGCGGAGCATCCGGCGCTTCGGTTCCCGGAGGTCCGTGCCGCCATGGCCGCCCTCCGCGCTGTCGGCGACCTCCGGAAGCCCCCCTTCGTCCGGTGGCACGATGCCCTCGACCTCATCGACTGGCTGGGTGCCTTCTTCGGGTTCCAACGCGACAATGCCCGGAACCAGCGGGAGCACCTTGTCCTCCTCCTTGCCAACTCCCAGATGCGCCTCCAGCCCCCGCCGGACAACATCGACATCCTCGACCCCTCTGTCGTTCGCCGCCTCCGTCGCAAGCTCCTCCACAACTACACCGCGTGGTGCGCCTACCTCGGCCGCAAGTCCAACGTCTGGGTCCCGGATGCCCCCTCCCGGCGCTCCCCGGATGCCCCCCGCCGTGACCTCCTCTACTCCGCCCTCTTCCTCCTCGTCTGGGGAGAGTCTGCCAACCTCCGCTTCGTCCCTGAATGCATCTCGTATATTTTCCATCACATGGCCATGGACCTCAACCGCATCCTCGAGGGCTACATTGACGACGCCACTGGCCGCCCCGCCCTCCCCGCCGTCTCCGGTGACGGTGCTTTCCTCGCCCGTGTCGTCACCCCCCTCTACAAGACCATTAAGGCCGAGGTCGACGGTAGCCGCAACGGCACTGCCCCCCACTCCGCCTGGCGCAATTACGATGACATCAATGAGTACTTCTGGTCCCGCCGCTGCTTCGACCGCCTCCGCTGGCCTCTAGACCTCTCCAAGAACTTCTTCGCCGGCCCCCCCAACCGCAACCGCGTCCGCAAGACCGGCTTCGTCGAGCAGCGCTCCTTTTGGAACGTCTACCGCAGCTTTGACCGCCTCTGGGTAATGCTGATCCTCTTCCTCCAGGCTGCCATGATCGTCGCCTGGGAGGGCAACAACTACCCCTGGCAAGGACTCCGCAGCCGCGACGTCCAGGTCCGCGTCCTTACCGTCTTCATCACTTGGGCTGGCCTCCGGTTCCTCCAGTCCATCGTCGACGCCGGCACCCAGTACAGCCTCGTCTCCCGCGAGACGCTGTGGCTTGGTGTCCGGATGGTGCTGAAGAGCGTGGTCGCCACCGGCTGGGCCGTCGCATTTGGGGTGCTCTACGCCCGCGTCTGGGAGCAGCGGAACCACGACCGCCGCTGGTCTCCTGCGGCAAACCAGCGGCTTGTCAACTTCCTCATGGCGGCTGGTGTGTTTATCATTCCTGAGCTGCTTGCGCTAGCGCTCTTCATTCTCCCATGGGTTCGCAACTTTCTGGAGAAGACCAACTGGCGGATCTTCTACGTGCTCACCTGGTGGTTCCAAAGCCGGACGTTCGTTGGACGGGGCTTGCGCGAGGGGCTTATCGACAACATAAAGTACGCTCTTTTCTGGGTGTTGCTCCTCGCTGTGAAGTTTACTTTCAGCTATTTCCTCCAGATCAAGCCCATGGTGCAGCCAAGCAAGGACATCTTTAACCTTACCAATGTCAAATATCAGTGGCACGAGTTCTTCACCCGGACCAACAGGTTCGGTGTCGTGCTCCTCTGGCTGCCTGTCGTGCTGATATATCTGATGGACATTCAGATCTGGTATGCCATCTTCTCGTCGTTAGTGGGAGCTCTGGTGGGGCTGTTTTCTCACCTGGGTGAGATCCGCAACGTCCAGCAGCTGAGGCTCAGGTTCCAGTTCTTCGCAAGCGCAATGCAGTTCAATCTGATGCCAGAGGAGCAGCTGTTCAAGGACCGGGGCTCACTCAAGAGCAAGTTCAATGATGCTATTCTTCGGCTGAAGCTGCGGTATGGACTTGGGCGGCCATACAAGAAGATTGAATCAAACCAGGTGGAGGCAACCAGGTTTGCATTGATATGGAACGAAATCATTGCCACATTCAGGGAGGAGGATATCATCAGTGACCGGGAGGTTGAGCTTCTTGAGCTGCCAGCAAATTCATGGAACATCCGGGTGATTAGATGGCCTTGCTTGTTGCTGTGCAACGAGTTGCTACTCGCTCTCAGCCAGGCAAAGGAGCTGGTGGCATCAGACAGGGGGCATTGGAGGAAGATATGCAAGAATGAATACAGGAGGTGTGCTGTTGTGGAGGCCTATGACAGTGTGAAGCATTTGCTGCTTGCAGTTGTGAAGGAGGGGACTGAGGAGCATTCTATAATCACTCAGTTTTTTTTTGGGTTCGATGATGCCATTCGGGTAGGGAAGTTCACTGTGGAATATAAGATGGGGATTTTGCCAAATCTTCATGCCAAACTAATTACTCTGCTTGACCTGCTGATCAAACCGAAGAAAGATATGACTAAAGTGGTCAACAACTTGCAGACCCTATATGACATTGCAATCCGTGACTTTCCTACAAGTAAGAGGAGCACTGAACAGCTGAGGGCAGCTGGGTTGGTTTCATTGAGACCAAGTACAACTGGTCTGCTTTTTGAGAATGCTGTTGAATTGCCTCCAGCTGAAAACACAACATTTTATAGGCAGGTAAGGCGGCTGCACACTATTCTTACCTCTAGAGATTCTATGAACAATGTTCCTAAAAATCTTGAAGCCAGGCGACGAATAGCTTTCTTTAGCAACTCTCTGTTCATGAACATGCCACGAGCTCCTCAAGTTGAGAAGATGCTGGCATTCAGTGTTCTGACGCCGTACTACAATGAGGAAGTACTCTACAACAAGGAGCAGCTCCGCACAGAGAATGAAGATGGTGTCTCAATTATATTCTATTTGCAGAAGATTTATGATGATGAGTGGGCAAATTTCTTGGAACGCATGCAGAGAGAAGGGATGGTTGATGAAGGTGAGATATGGAGTGGAGAAAGACTGAGGGATCTCAGGCTTTGGGCTTCCCACAGGGGCCAGACACTGAGCCGTACTGTGAGAGGGATGATGTATTATTACAAAGCCCTTAAGATGCTAACTTTTCTTGATTCTGCTTCTGAGGTTGACATCAGGGAAGGGTCAAGGGAACTTGCTTCTTTTGGTGATTCCATAAGGCGGGTTAATGGTGCAGATTTCTTGGAGGAAAGGTCTTCGTCATCTCGAAATTTAAGTAGAGCAAGCAGTGGAGTAAGCCTACTATTCAAGGGTCATGAGTATGGAACTGCACTGATGAAATACACTTATGTGGTTGCCTGCCAGATATATGGAAATCAGAAGGCAAAGAAGGATCCACATGCAGAAGAGATTCTGTATCTGATGAAGAACAATGAAGCTCTTCGTGTTGCCTATGTTGATGAAGTCCACACAGGCAGGGACGAGGTGGAGTATTTTTCTGTTCTTGTTAAGTATGATCAGCAATTGCAGAGAGAGGTCGAGATCTACCGGGTCAAGTTGCCGGGTCCCCTAAAACTGGGTGAAGGCAAGCCAGAGAACCAGAACCATGCTCTGATATTCACAAGGGGTGATGCAGTGCAAACAATAGACATGAATCAAGACAACTACTTTGAAGAAGCCCTTAAAATGAGAAATCTATTGGAGGAATATTCACATTACTATGGTGCCCGAAAACCAACACTCCTGGGAGTTCGGGAGCATGTCTTTACTGGTTCAGTCTCTTCGCTTGCTTGGTTCATGTCTGCACAAGAGACGAGCTTCGTCACTCTTGGTCAGAGAGTTCTAGCAAATCCTCTCAAGGTTCGAATGCATTACGGTCATCCTGATGTTTTTGATCGTCTTTGGTTTTTGAGTCGAGGTGGTATTAGCAAAGCCTCCAGGGTGATCAACATCAGTGAAGACATATTTGCAGGCTTCAACTGTACACTGCGTGGTGGTAATGTTACACACCATGAGTATATTCAAGTCGGTAAAGGACGAGATGTAGGGTTGAATCAGATATCTATGTTTGAGGCCAAGGTTGCTAGTGGCAATGGTGAACAAGTTCTGAGCAGAGACGTCTATAGGTTGGGGCACAGGTTGGACTTCTTCCGGATGCTCTCCTTTTTCTACACAACAGTGGGCTTCTATTTTAATACCATGATGGTGGTCTTAACTGTCTATGCGTTTGTGTGGGGGCGGCTTTATTTGGCTCTCAGTGGCCTGGAGTCGAGCATCAGAAATAGAGCCAACTCTACCAACAATACTTCTCTTGGTACAGTTCTGAATCAGCAATTTATTATTCAGCTTGGTCTTTTCACTGCCTTGCCAATGATTTTAGAGAACTCTCTTGAGCATGGATTCCTCCCTGCGGTATGGGATTTCTTTACAATGCAACTCCAGCTTGCATCTGTGTTCTACACTTTCTCTATGGGAACTAAAACACATTACTTTGGGAGAACAATCCTTCATGGAGGTGCAAAGTATCGAGCTACTGGGCGTGGTTTTGTTGTGCAGCATAAGAGCTTTGCTGAGAACTACAGGCTATATGCTCGTAGCCATTTTATTAAAGCCATAGAGCTTGGAGTGATATTGACAGTTTATGCATCTTACAGTGCCATTTCCAAGGACACCTGGGTATACATAATCATGACTATCTCAAGCTGGTTTCTGGTTGTGTCTTGGATTATGGCCCCATTTGCATTTAATCCTTCTGGGTTTGATTGGTTGAAAACTGTTTATGATTTTGACGAATTTATGAACTGGATTTGGTATCGTGGTGGTGTGTTTGCAAAATCAGATCAGAGTTGGGAGACCTGGTGGTATGAAGAACAAGATCATTTACGAACAACTGGTCTGTGGGGGAAGCTGTTGGAGATTGTGCTAGATCTCCGGTTCTTCTTTTTCCAATATGGAATTGTATATCAGCTTCACATTGCTGCTGGAAGTACCAGTATTGCTGTGTATCTGCTTTCATGGATTTATGTGGTTGTTGCTGCCGGAATCTTTGTGCTGATGGGTTATGCTCGAGATAGATATGCTGCAAGGGAGCACATTTACTACCGGACAGTCCAATCATTCATCATCATCCTTGTGATCTTAGTGATTATCATATTGCTAAAGTTCACTAATTTCAAGTTGATTGACATTCTTACCAGCCTTTTGGCTTTTATACCTACTGGCTGGGGTCTAATATCCATTGCCCAAGTGATAAGACCATTTATAGAGTCGAGTGTGGTTTGGGATGCTGTTGTTGCTGTGGCCCGGTTATATGATATACTGTTTGGAGTGGTTGTCATGGCTCCAGTGGCTTTGTTATCCTGGTTGCCTGGTTTCCAGTCAATGCAGACAAGAATTCTCTTTAATGAAGCTTTCAGCCGTGGCCTCCAGATTTCTCGCATTATAAGTGGGAAGAAGTCTAATTGACTTGTGATTTAAGGTATATTTTCTACTTAAAACACATTTGAACATGATATTGTTAGTTTCGTTTCCTTTGTTAGTCTCTTACTTATCATATATCAAATAGTGCATGATGAAGTTTTTCTAATCTTGGCTACTCATTTTGGTATGATTTTCTCATTGGTTGTAAAACCTCAGGTGTACTTCGTTTTGTTTCTTGTGGGTATCACTTGGCATAATTACTGTAAACAGGATTTTATTGCTTAAATCAAGTGCTACTTGCAATCTTCTGATTTGCTTGTGTCTATAGTTCGATAACTTTGGTTGCTTGTTGCATGTACCGACCAATGTTGTTTCTCATATGAAGAGCAGTTCATCAAAGTTGTTTGTCACTTTATATATATTTAGGCATGTTTTACATGACCTTGAGTGTCTGCATGAGCTTCTCATTTGATAAAGTGGTATTTCTTTTTCTGTGATCATCAGGAATCATCTGCATTGCTGCTTAAACACAAAAACAGGCTGTGTAGTTTCTGATTATTATATATTAATGAATGATATATCCTCTTATCCTAACTTGTTAAAAGTGATCAGTTTTTGTCTATCCCTTGCGATTTAGTCTATTGTTGAACTGCCATATGCAATAACTATAGGTTATTGGACCTGTTAATGGGAAGTCAAGGATAAAGGATCTGGATCATTTGTGTCTTAATCTGTCACCAAGCTGGTGGTCTCCTTGGAATCTTTAGTCTCAATGTGCATGGTACTGTTAACTGCTTTTCTAATCTAATTTAACTTCCATCAATGATGAGATACCCCTATCTGTTATCTAATAATCTACTATTTCTAGACAAGGTATCACAGCTTTTTTCTTTTTTCTTAAAAGTTTTGCTCAAATGTAGATCCATATTTGAAACTATGTAGCCAACATGGTAAAACTGAAGGCTATTTCTGATTGCCTTGTGTTGTTTTCCAAAGCTGCTCATCTGCAAGATAAGAACTCATTAATTAACTAATTAATTAATTGGCTGAGTAATTGCTTATTTAGTTGTGTGTGTGTGTGTGTGAGAGAGAGAGAGAGAGAGAGGGAGTAGTGGCCCCGTTTTTGCCTAACAACTTCATTTTCATAGGGTTGCTTGGTGGAGCGCTAAACCACTTGGTTGAGGTGGCAATAGATTGGAACATTTATTTTGCACTATATGCAATCCAACAACTAGAAAGTTTCTGACTTGTTCAATATACAAATTCTTCTGAAATGGATTATCCTGACTAAATACTTCTGAGAATAGTTCTCTTGTACTATCCTGGAGCAATAACTGGTGAGCCATTTGTTTTACAATCTTAACTTGTGGATGTGCTGCCAACAGTTGTACAATGCAAAAAAAGTTTGTGAAGTTTGTGCCACACTTATTTATTTGTTTGTAATATTTTGATGGTTACACAAAGATAGAAATTGCTTAAATTTCTTTAATTTCTATCTTTCTTTTTCTCAATAAAAAAAAGACAGAGACAGAAATTAAAGCAATTTTCTGGTGCATTTAATTTGTATTTTGTGATGCACTGCGCCCTGAAATTTCTGTTCTGGCTTCTTGCAGGTCCAGAGCTGTTTTAATTAGAGTAGTAGTACAACCTGAAGCTTCTTCTGTACAGCTAGTGTCTCTCTACTTGCTACATGGGGTTCCCGTGTATCAAATTAATGTGTTCTTCCTTACTCCTTGATTATATTGAGTTTGGTTTTTTGCTATTCATATATAACTTTTGAACTTAATGTAGACTTGTCTTCTCAGAGGCTTTGATTGTATGCTTTTTGTACGCCAGAATTTTGCTGATAGACAACACCCAAGACAAAACCTCTCGCATTCTTTTGGCCCATTCTGTATTCTTTTGTCTTGTACTCATTGGAGGAATCCTGTCTCGTTTGCAAGATTTCTTAAATTTTGATTGATGATGTCAAAAAAAGTAAGATTGTGATTACCGAACTGAACCGAATATTTTAATTTTAAAAATTAAAATATCGAATCGAATTGAAATACTATAAAAATCAAATTAAAATTGAACTGAAATATTGTGATTTTATTTAAGTTGGGAATCAAAATTTTAAATTAATTTAATTTTTTTAATTTGAATTCAAATTAAATGAAAATTAAAATTAAAGTTATGTATATATTTATATAAATATAAATTGGTTCGATTTTATGATTTTTTTAATTAAAAATCGAAACTAAACACTAAAATTTTTAATTTTAAAAATTAAATCAATAAAAAATTAAATAAAAAGAATCAAATTAATTATTCCACTTCAATTCGATTCGATAGATTTATTCGGTTTAAATTAAATACTGCACAGTTCTGATGACGAATTACTCTTTCGAATCCAGTAGTTGAACTAGTTCTGCTTGTCCAGCAACATGATTAAGACAGATATTCATATAATAAGGATGATTGGGCCATGTTATATGTAATTTCACCAAGTTTCGGAGGTTGTTTTGTATATAGATGAATTCAGGTTGATCTCAAAGTTATATTCTGAAGTGGTTGCTGAAGTATATTTGCAAAAATGGTGATTTAATTTGTTGGATTTTGGACCTACATTTCTGACCATAATAACTCGTTGTCACCTACCAAATTTAATTTCTGTGCGATACAATGCAATCTTTGATGTCTCTTGATATTATTATTATTATTATTATTTTTGTATAATGATGCCAACAAATTGAGGACAATGTAGCACAATCGGCAATCCATATGATTGGAAATATAATTTCAAAGGTTTTTTTCTTTTGCCGTGTCTACCATGGAAAGTTGTGTACGCTAGAATTATAGAAATTGCATTTATATCTCTCGAAACTAAAAAATTAACACAATTTCTTTTGGTATGAAAAATTAATATAAAAATGGTATTATATAATTAATACAAAGCAGGTAATTATATAAAAAAAATCCCTATATTTTGTATAATTACATAGAGCCCCTTGACATTTTCACATTGCGGGCGGGCGCCTATACAGCCACCCCGCCCCCGCTCCTTCCAGCGCGAAACGCCGAGAACCATCATTACCATTCTCGCCACCACTCGCCTCCGGCCGTGTCGACTCCCTCCTCTCTCCGGCCAGGCCTCATTCCCCGGGGTTGCTGGGATGACGCAAGGAAAGGGGCCGGAGGAGCTGATGCTTCTCGGGAATGGGTATATTGTAACTCTTGGATTAGATTCAAAAGATATACTTCCACAAGCTTCTATTTACATAGCTATTTTTGTCTTTTTACATAATCTCATTTCCTTTTTTAAACATATATCTATGCAAATATTTTGATTTTATGTAGGCATATGAACATTAAAAAAATCACAATTTTTAGAAAAAAAACTTAGTTTATGGTGAATTTGTGATAAATCATCTCTCTTGTTACTATTAACAAAAAATCACTAAATTTATACTATAATTTTACAAAAATCACCCTAATAAAAAATTCAAAAATTATTTTAATTTAATTCAATTTTATCGATTAAATTAATATAAAAAATTAAATTATTTTTATTTAATTTTGCTTGTAAATCATTCAAAATTATCGAACATAACAACGAATTTGATAAAATTAAATTTTAAATTTCTAGTTTTGTAATATTGAACAACAGATTATTTAAAAAAACTGAGAAAAAACTAATAATTTTTATACTAATTTAATAATTATCTAAATAAAAATTAAATAAAAATAATTTAATTTTTGAATATTAATTTAAGCAATAAAATTTAGTTTAAATAATTTTTTAAAAAATATTTTAGTTGAAGTAATTTTTTGTAAATTTATAATATAAGACAGAATAATTTTTTTATTAATATAAAAAGTTAATAGTTTTTCAGAAATTCACTGTAAAGAAAGTGGTTTCCTAAAAATTCAAAAAATTAAACAGATAACAGTCTCTGCCGAGAGCACGTATGCAATTTTTCATTTTTAATTTCCTCTAGAAAAATCCATTTTTCAGAATCTGAACTCGTGAAAATCCAATGTCTAATCACATTTCAAGTCAACCACGTCAACCATTGGTTATACTTCTTCACAACGAAGTCAGATGTCAGCAGAAAAAAAAAAGAAACAAAATGCATTAACTCGTGTTCATGAATCACTAGGCAAGTAAAATCAAATACAAAAACCAAATAACATTTCAATTTTTTTTTTGCCTTCAGGCAAAGTGGGGAAAGTGACAATCCCTCTCTCTCAAATGCTATGGGAGGATATGGCTTCAGGCCCAAAAACAATAAGAATCCTGATGCCTTACTGCAAGTACTAATTTGCGTGATTTACATAACTTTCAGTTTGTCCTAAAAAATCCAAGGTTTTTTTTAAGTACTTCCTCTAGATTTTGCATCTCTTTTATGCTGCTTTGAAAACATAATGATGTAGCCCTAGTTTTCCAATATTTTTGGTCAGCTCCTCAATTTCTGTTTGATACGAAATACAGTGCTTGATGTAAAAAACCACCTACAAATCAAACACCTGATGGAATGCAAATATAGTATGCATTCTATGTTGTGGAAGAAGAAAATATAACCATTTTCTAGTTCAGATAGTCTAGAAATCGATAAAGCTGCTGATCCTAGAAACAAGTTATTATGAAAATGACATCAAACCTCGTTACAGCAGGATGATGAAGCTTATTCGACCAATATCTAAGGCAATTAATCTGCTTTAAATGTCCTTAAGTAGATTTTAGAATGAACAAGTCAAAGGTTTCAGTTTATGTTCAAAATCCTTTTTGAAACCAGAATGACGTAGGAAAGGAAAACAACAGTGAGTTTATAATTAACTGCAACAGATCTAGATAAGATAGAATTTGATTGAAACACAAATAGAGTCAATTCAGAAAAAAGCTTCATATAAGGATAGGCATACTTGTAGGTCAGCAGCTTCAACAAGAAACTAATAGAAGTGAAGGTGTGAGCACTGCTGCTGCCACCACCTCAAGATTAACACCAAAAAGAGCATGCTGGATTTTCCCATGAGGTAGCATTGAACGGCATTAGAACTCCAAAAGATCCTTCATTTCACAATTTGATTCATTGTAGTCTTCTTATGATAATCACATTGCTTAGGCAAATGATCATCTTGAACCATTTGCCAATAGGTTATCTGCTGATACTTCCATTAATCAGCAAATAGAGTAGATAGAAGCAGATCCTGCATGAAGTTAGCTCTAATAGAGATCTGTTTCCGCTTTTTCTCCCTCTCCTCATAACTTAAAGAAGAATCCAAACTGAAATGAGGTAAAAAAAGATTATGAATTAAAACTTGTGACCCCTTGGGCTACAGAGATCATTAACGGAACATTGAGCATGATACCTGGTTAACCTTTGAATTATTGCTAAAAGAATCTACATTGCAACAGCTACCTGGACGGCTGTATAACATACTTCTTAGTAAAAGGAACAACCGTTGTACATGTGCTTGTTGCTTAAGAACTGGATCAAATCACAAATACCAGACTGCACATTTATCAAACAAATCCATGGATAATACCACACAAGTTGATTGTTATCTCTTCGCTTGTATTCTAATAAAAACAATCCTATTATGGTTATGAGAAATTGAAGTCTACCCAATCTTCGTCACCCACCCTTCATGTAGAACTCATTCCAAACAAAAGGATTAAACTATATCTACTAAATAAAAAGACCAAAAATTACACATCAACATAGTAGAAAACTCAAAATTACAAGGCAGCTTTTGCAAAATCAAGTCAACTTGAGGGTATGGAATTTGTATAGACTAAAAAGGCTTAACCTCGACAACTGATATAGATTTTAATGCATATGTAAATTGTCCTTGGCCTTCTTTACACAGAGGAGTTCCTATTGGATTCTGTCAAGTCAAACTACCAATCTATGATTCTTTGTCAACATTTGGACTCACACTTCTCGGCTTAAGACCACGACCAAATGCCAATAAGAAAGTGAGCATATAGGCCATGGTAAGATTTTGTACACATGCTTAACCAAAGGCATGTGCTCTTTGGCCAATATTTTGATGCTTTCTGTTATAGCTGTAAAACCAAATCAACCATGAAGCAGAGGGAAATTCATCCCAAAGCGAACAATTAGAAAAACACATAATCAAGAAATAGTCACAATTTGTGCAGCTGCCAAAAAGATGCTAGACTTGTACCAGACTGGAAAAGAGCAAAATTTTAAAACAGAATGATCTAACAACCATGAACTTGTGATTGTGAAGCCAAATATATTCAAATATTTAACTTCTGATGCCATGGAAGTGAAAATGGGATGTGCAAATCCCAATCACCAAGTTATTGGGAAAAACAAGTACAAGGGATGAAAAACTGCTAAACTATATGTGATGAAATGGGGAACTAGTAAATCCATTTAACAAGTCAGCTTACTCTAATACTAGCATGGTAAGAAAACCAAATAATGTACTATGTAGACAAATCTGAGAGAACTCCCAAAACTAGAATTCTCTCAAAAAAACCCTCTTAAAACCTGAAATCCATTAAAATTTTGCATTTACTCTGAGAGGCATTCCTCTGATCATCTCCACAGATAACAACTTCAACCAACCCATGACTACAAGTGTGTAAAGATGAAAATGACTGGAAGGTATCTATTGTTCATCAAATGCAAAAAGAAAAAAGCACAAAAAATTACCTTGATTTCCAAGTCTTGGAAGGTGTTGCTTTCTTATTACTGCTATCCTCGGTAGTTGAAGATTTCGCCTCTTCTGTTTCAGACATGGGAAAATTTAGAAAAAGCAATGACAGGAATGAATCGGTTGCTGAACTTGATGTTATGTTATTTCTTGATCGATAGCTACCTCTTCCCAAAAGCACCTGAAGATGAGCCTCACGTAGGTCTCTCCCTAGTAAAGAAAGTGCCTGACTGCTAGGAATGGCAACTCTATGTAATCTTCGACGCCTTTGCATGTAAGTTGTGGTTAAGAAATCAGACAAATTATGTCAGCTCTTTTGCTTCCTGCAATAGCAATCATTCAACAAAAATTAAAATCATAAAGGATATCTTGAATAAGTGTCCATGTTGCATTTTGATATGATTCATCATGTCCCTCGTAACCTTCACTGCACAAACAGGACAAACCTGAAGAAAAAGACATAATGCAAACCAGTATTAGGAACTGGCGAACTTCATCACCAAATCTTTTTTCAGCAAAACAAACAAACATCTTTCAGGTCCTAAGAGATCCGGTTTGGAAGGGCACTTTGAAAAGATAAAATAAAAGAATTAAGTTATCCTTTTGTTTCGTTGGCTAATGTTTTGTGTTACCAGGTCAATATTTGAGGAAGTAATGATCATCCAGCATGCTTTATTAAAACAAACATACACCATCAATATGGACCTCTCCCTCTCTATACATATGTATGTGTGCAGAAGCCAATGACAACTCACATGAACCACCTGACCTCTGAATAAAGCATTCTAATAAGAAAAAATATTCTTCATTATTATCAAATTTCTATCTTCACTAGCAGAAATGCTTTGCAGGAAGGAAATCAAAGCTGGCATAATCAGTTCAGTGCATAGCATTAATATTAGCAAACAGAAATTAATACTATGTTTGTAATAAAGAAATATGACTTGTCTGAGCACTTATCTGTTTTGATAGTTCATCTCAGATGCTTCAGAAGATTAAGCTTTACTTGGTCCTTGACTTAGTCCTAAACGGTCAACCCATCCACAGGGGAAAAGGCTTTTTTGACTATATAATCTTCCTCATATTTCTTGCTTACAAGACCAAGCTGAAAATGGCAAAGACTTGCCATAGATATTGTACCTAAAAATCAATCTACTATGTCAATACAGATTCATCCTAGCTAGCCTATGGTTCATGACTGGCAAGAGTATCAGACACCATTTTTGGTCTACCATTAAGCGCTTCCGCACATTTAGTAGCAAGGGTAAGGGTTGCAGGAAACTTTAAAATC
The DNA here is from genome assembly GCA_005019695.1 of Trichopus zeylanicus subsp. travancoricus. Taxonomy (NCBI): domain Eukaryota; kingdom Viridiplantae; phylum Streptophyta; class Magnoliopsida; order Dioscoreales; family Dioscoreaceae; genus Trichopus; species Trichopus zeylanicus. The sequence goes on from RXID01014318.1 coordinate 154,542, forward strand.
CTGATTTTGATGTCACCATGGCCACAACCTCTATTAATAAATCAGCAAACATAAACACCAAACAAGCAAATTTGCAACCAGTCCTTTGTTTGGAAAAAAAAAAAAGTCAACTGACATTAAAAAAGACGAATAATTGCCTAACAACAAAAATGAAATAAGAAAGGGCCTTTCCCAATATTTTTCATTGAAATTCAGATCATTTTCCAAAAAAACGAAATTTAATCAGCTAAATATCAAGATTCGAAAACTCACGGCGACTCCGGACTCGAACGGATGCTCATCCTCGAGATGAGAACACAGAGAAGGGATGTCGTGATCTTCGTAGCAGTTCGGGCAGGGGAAATCCGTCCGCCCCTCCTCCACCGCTTCGAAATCATCGATACTCAGCCTGTCTGCAGGCACAAAATTCTCAAAAAATAACCGACCTCAAAATTCAACCACGACAAACAATTTCACCAAAAAAATCACCGACCTGATTCGGAGGCATGCTGGTGCTGGAGAGAGAAATGCCTCTTGGCGGCGGCAAGCCGGGGGATCCAGAGTTCGGAATCCATTCGGGAAGAAGAAGCTTGAATCACAAGAGAGAAGCCGATCCCACGAATCAAACCCGCGAAAATATTAGCCCAAAAAACCGGTTTTTCCTCCAATTTCTCTCTTTTCTTGTCTTGTTCTTCTAAATTTTCAGGGATTTCGGTCTTCGATCTGGCGAGGAGAAGGAGCGGACGAGCGAGAACAGAAAGAAGGAAAAACGAGTGGGATTTGAGTATGAAAATGGAGCGTTCATTGGTTTTATGTCCTGACCCAGGCCAAAGCCGACGTGGCAAGCCGCGCGAGATCGGAAGGCAGCCGACGTTGTCGGGAAAGGATTTTTTTCACATAAACCCAAAAAAAATGGGGATTTTGATATTTAACCCCTCAATATAGGCATAATTACAGATGACCCCTTCTATTTGGAAGGCTTTTTATCAATGAGTTATGTTTAATTTCTCCGAACACTTATCTTTATGAAAAAATCTTTGAAAATAGGCGTAGTCAAATGCAATTTGCATGCAAACCTTTTAATCCTATTATCTTTTCCGTTACATTTTGTTATTAGGTCTTCTTACAGCTCATAGTTGTATTTTTTTTTTTTTTCTAATTTTTCTGAGTTAGAACTCATAATGTTGCAATTAATTCCATTCTGACTATGCCTTATTCTGATTCGACAAAATTTCCTTCGTTGGTCAGAACAATGTTGGTAATCGACTAATGGTCCGTTGAGATCCCTAATTTCATAAAAATTAAGAGAAAATTTTCCCATAAAAATATTTGTGCCTTTTTTTCTCGAGCTGATCCGGAGTTTGCACAGATAACACGGTCATTGTTTGCCTAGAGAGGTCCTAGAGAACGAAGCCCCAGTGTTCCGTGTATCGGGTCGTGCTCCTCCAGTTCAATCCATCTAAATTGTTCTTCCTCGTGGATCAAGTCCGAACTAGGCAACTCAAAGACAGCGAGATAGAGACAAAACATACATCTTCCCTCCCCCATAATTGGGAGGCTGCTCAGACAGCTTGGAACCCGAACTGTAACTCGCAGCACCGTATTGATACATCAATTACCATTTTTTTACAATTTCAAATTTCTTTTCAAACTATTAAAAATTCCGTGATTTTATAAGAAAATCGAAAAAAATCTTCCAAAAAACTATTTTTTTCAAAAACTGTTTTACTTCACCAATTATAAATTTTTTTATAAGAACCGAAGTGCAACCCCAGATCTTCTGAAAAAAATATCCAAACATGTCCTAAAACAAATCAAGAAACAAACCAATTTTTTTTTTTTTTTTTGCAAATTGCCACAAACGTCAATTGAACTTGTTCTTATGTTGCCAACAACAAAGCTTAGACCAAGTTCAACATCGAGAGAAGAATATGTAGCTTCTGTTCTCGATAATAATGTTTCTCCTACTAAACTACAAGCGGGTTGACTTACAAGGATCAAATGGATAGAGTTGTTTTCGGGAAATTAAAAATGTGATCCACAGCCTCAGAAGGAAATTTCATGGACAGGCTGATGGTCAAATAACACAATTGGAGAAGCAAAATATGTAAAATTAAGGCAGAACATGACAATAAATTCCAGAAAAAAAGAGAATCAAATTGGAAAACGATGACTTGACCAAAATAATAGTAATTAAACATGTATAAGAAACCCTGCAATTTCACATACTATGCAACAATATCCACGTGCTAGATATTTATGCAACCTAGTTATCAAAATAAAGATATTTATGCAACCTTGCAGATGACACAAACCCTGTTAACCTAATTTGAATCTCACCCGTGTAACCACCAAATCAATGGTAGACTGAATCCTGATAACAAATCAAACCAAAGCTATTCCAATGGAAGATATATACCAGACAAAATTTCTGTAGACTACAACAAGAGCTAGGGACGTGCAAAACTTGCTTCAGACACATTGTTAATGTTCCCAAACACTAAGGGTTGTTCAAAATGATGATCTCCAACACCTTCTCATGCAGACTCTCCAACAGAATACATTATCCATCTACAATACAAGAACCGAGTGTCCATGCACTGAAAAGGAATGAACTTCAAAAAGCAAAAAGCTAATTCAATGCATTCGGCTCAATAGGCTTTGTCCGTTTTCATAGAGAAGTAACAGAGGTAGAGAGAAATAACCTCTTATCCAGGAGCCCTTCATGAAGATGGAAAATCAGAGACCTAAACAAGTGAAAGAACAAGTCAAGCGAGAAAAGGTTGAAATAACTTACACAAGATCTCTCATACTGAAATTTAATATATATCTCAGGGTGAGGCAGAACACTTCACCCCTATTTCATACAACTGTTTATGTTGTGATTACAAGAGAAATTGATGTAAAAAAAGTAAGGATATACAAATCACAATACCAAATCGATCGATGGAGTTTTATGTTTTCTACAATCCAAGCACAACAATAACTTTAGTAGTGCCTTAACACCCAGAATGCCATCAAAGATCATCCAACAATTTCAGCAGATACAAAAGCCCCAGATTCTGAAATCATACTAGAGTATAATGACTACAAAGAAAAAGGAATAGAAGCTTCAAGAAGGTATCAGAAATAGGATTCACAGAAGGAAAGTTTGGGTTGAGTGTCTCATAAGAAACGCAAAAACAAGCACTGAGAACTTTATCCCATATGATTAGATTGCTAATTAGGTGCCACGCAAGCTAACATGAAGCACTAAATCTGTAGCTATACTAGGAGTACAAGTTGCTGAAACAAAAGAATAGAAAGTTTCCATAACAATCAAGGGTTTAGTTTGCATGATTTAAAGCTCATCTATGAGATCCATGATTATAATCCAAGCCCAAACTACAGGAAGAAAAGACACAATGATATGGAAGTAATTTAACTCAGAAAAATAAGGGCACCTTATTTCTGCTCAAAGACTTGTTCAACAGTAATATTCCTCAATTTTTAACATTGATTTCCAAATTACAGAAAACAGACAGGACTGAGAATGTAAAGAGATAAGGAAAGCAAAAGAAAACTGGTGCTTGTCCTGGGCAGAAGATCATAACGTCGATTCCACTCAGGTTTTCTCTTGGCATACCAAGCTATCACTGTCTCAAATAAGCAAGACTGCTCAATGAGAATTTTCTCAAAACCAGTAAATGTTCATCATACATCATCATTGTCAGCTGATTGAATACAGCATATTAGTATATTGCTTAGTTTTATCAATGCAAAATAAATCTCAAACAAAGAGATTAAACTTGCATAAACTACACAAGTTGCTAATGCTTCCTAGATTGCATGGAAATCTACAGTAGATCTGAATGAAAAGAACCAAGCATTTGAGTGTGAAAAAGATCCTTTTTCAGAAGACAGGAAAGGTAAAACCAAAAGTGAAAAAATGGCTCATAATAAGAGTCATGCTATGCAGGCTGATTAATAAGTTAACTAGCCAAATAACGGTCTTGTCCAGCCAACTTGATACAAATATGCATAACTATTCAGATAAAAAGAAACTGTGAATGGTACAAGGAATTTTCAATCATCCGAATATGAGCAACTGGAGTGTGTAGCAACATCCTCAAGTGTTCGCTAAGCCAGATAGAGAGAACAAACATTAAGTACAAGAGTTGAGATAAGAGCAAAAGCTTTGCAATATGGAGCTTCTTTGCTGAAACTCATACATGCATAAAGCATCTCAAAGTGCCTGGCAAACTCATGCATGAATATTTCTGCTGCAATTACTATCAAAACTATAATTTAACACATGCACTTAGCATTTCAGTAATTTCCAGTTCACAGGTCACAGTAGCCCATCCTTCTATCAAGAACTAATCAGATATTTTTAGCCTATATGAAGTATTAGAAACATACTCGTAGCAGGCTTGCTTACAGATTAATTAAATCATGTCCCATACTTAATTTTCAGATGAATGAACCCATCATCAATCTTCATGGGACACAGCAAAATGAAAAAAAATCCTCATCAAATCTTCCAAAAAAGCCTTTGGCTTTGAAGCATGCCTGAAAATATATAGATATTTGCTAGATTTCACCAGGTCCTTGTCATACATCATCATTTCCATCTGATGAATTGCCAAAATCAGTTTACTTCTTAATCTAGCAAATATGCACGATGAAAGATGGCACTTCAAGTATGATGTTATTCTGTGAGCCACATCAAATGTAGCAAGAAAATGAAGCCCTTCTTACAACATCATAATGATTAAATAGAAACTGACAATATAATAGAATGATTTGGTCCGTTTATCAATGGATAACCAAAATTGGCCATTTTCCAAAATTCACATTTAAGCTTAGCATCCATTGAACAATCAAGTGCATTTCGAAATGCAAAATACAAGTACGCAAACAAAAAAGGATCACAAAAAATATATCAAGCTCAAGCAGCTTAATCAGGATATTACAGTTAATTGGATATATCATGTGTTGCACAACAGGCCCTAACCAGACCACTTTTATTTGTTTGGTGCCTATTTACCACTCAGTCACTACAGAATCACTCAAAAAGAGCATTTGTGAAAACTGCCCCTAAGCCCTTCTCTATCTTACTTGAGCCTTTAAAAATACAATGGCAACTTAGGTTGAGAGTGGAGTAATAATATGACAGTTGGGACCCTGCTTGATGTAATTGGACATATCTTCTGGTTGACTTGGCACATATTTAAAAATTAAAGTAATTGCGTTTAAGTTTAGCTGTCTATTTCATAATCCTCAGCTTGCAATGTTAGCTAGATACTCGTTGTAAAGAGAGATGTATTAAGATTTCATGAATCCATTGTACAAATTCATCTTGAACTCCTCAAATTGATATTTGCTCCACCAACCTTCTTTCAGTAGGTCAGCATCTAATGTGAGAAAAATATGAATGCTTTTAGGTTTTCTTCATCCCAAAAGGCAAATCATTATCTCATCCAACTTGCCCATTCCTCTGATGATTTAAACAAGTAATTGATATTGTCACAATGCTGTTCCTAGAACATATTAAGATGTGGCAATATACAAACTATATTGATATCCAACAGAAATTCAAAATCTTTTCAGAACATCATGAGCAACAACATAGTTTCAGTCTATTACTTCATCTGCATGCTGGCTCTAAACTGAAAATTGCCCCGCAAATTTTTACTTACTAACTGAGTTGACCAACATGAATGGACCAACAAAACACAGAAAGCTAAAAAACAAGCAAAATACTCATGAATCCACAATTTTGCAATTCGAATGAAACAATCCAAAACAGCAGTTTTCTCAAACGATATCAATACCTTCCAGAATCCAGCCGTAGCCCCGGCCATGGATGGACAGCATCGACCTCATCAACACCGAAGCCGTTACACTGTGCATAGGCAGAAGCGACTCCACGCAGAAACTCGCCTCCAGAGGAGATCTGAGTAAACAGATTTGAATTCGAAAAAAAAGAAAAAGATCATCAAGAAAACAACTCAGGGCGAACTCCAGGTCTGAATCAAAGCGATGGCAGATGTTGAGATCAATGCCTGAGAATGCGAGGAGGAACAGGGAGCCTCTGCGTCGTAGGACGAAGCGAAGGGAGGGAAGCTGTGGTCTCAGAGGCGAGCCTCGCTGCCGTGTTGCGTAGGGAGGATGAACGAAGTACTGACCTCGCCGCCGCCGCCGCCGCGATGGGGGCCCTTGGGTGGTTTTCGGTTGCAATCAGTGCGGCGAGGGTTTTGGGGTTCTGGCAGAGGAATGGAATTGCTGAATAGAAGGAAAAAGGCCATGCGAATGGGTCGGGTTTGAATTCTTCGGATCGCGTTGATCATATCTGAATCCAATCCGATTGGCAACTGGATGAATCCGTTCGCACCGCGTGGGTCCGCATGCCCCCTTTTTTGAATTTCTGAGAAGACAAGGGGGTTTTCCACAAACGAGGAAAAACGTTTTCTAGTAAAATCCCAAAATTATAGTTTCATTGCAAACTGATGTCTGCAAACAAACATCTCTCAATAAAGTGAATTTTATAAAGCACTACACTCTTAATTCGGTTATTGTGTTACAATTGCTATAAATTTAGGAAAAGGTTGAGCATTTTTATTTTTCCTTTATTTTTCTTGTCAACCTTTTGATTGAGCACGGCATAAACCTAAATATCACATGAAAATAGTATTTCATATTGCTTAGCTAAAAAGAATCACAATGATCATAAACTCAAAAAAAAAATCATAATGACCAGAAACAGAAAAAGGCAAAAGTTATGCTGAAACCCATACATATTTCGATGGCCACTGCTTATTCACTAAATTTTGCAGTGGCAGTAAAGTTAAAGGTCAGTAAGTCAGTAAGTCTACACACTGTAGATGATTCAGGCAGATAAATAAAATACTACCATGAAAACGTCATATTCAGAAAGCAATGGCCCCCGCTACTTGTTATAATAGCTGGATTCAGATCAGCTTATCCTCCGTGAATCTCTAATTCTGGAGGGGCACCTTACAAGGCTGAATGCCCCTTGTTTTCTTTGCATACTCCCCTGTGGTTCTGTCACCGCTGAATCTTCCAGAACCAGCAGTGCTCAGTATGCTCATCTTTCTCCACATCTCTTGGTCGCCCGCCTGCAGTAGGTGGGGATTGTTTATAATGCACTTTATGTCTGCTTAATTTAACTAGAATGTACACAAATATTATGTGATAAAGGTTTAGACAAAGAAGCAACCTGGGCTTCAAGGTAGCTCACAAAATCATTTCCTAGGAGATAGAAGTCTCCACGTTCTCAATGGAATCACAGAATTGCTTGAAGTAGTCTTCATGGCCAAAGCAGCCATCACGCACCATTCTGCAAATGCCACAAGTAACAAAAAGTCAATCCCATATCATCACTGATGTAGCATAATCATTTAAAAAGAGAGGATATCAAGCATTAAATGCCTACTAATCTGCGATAGTTAGGGGTAATTATTCTGTCAAACAACAAAGTGGGAATCCTATACAATCTTTAGAAGAGAGAAAAGTGGCTACTTATAAGCTAGAATTTCAGGCAGGGTATGGGCAGGTTTCCAAGCTAACCCAGCTAGTTGACACTGCTGTCCACTGGGCACCTACCACTAATTAGGCTGCATTTGAAACAAAAATGTGCCATTGGTGTTTTAACATTCTTGGACCACATAATTAGAAATTAGCAGAAGGATGTTGTACATGAAGTGCGATTTTCGTCGATGAAGGTCAAAAATAAGTAAACAATTGCACAAGCACAAACCAAGCAAGGTTCTCAGCCAAAAAAATCATATTTCAGACAACAATAAAGAAAAAAACATGGGAAGAAAGGCAAAAAGGACAATTAAGGAAAAATAATGAACCATGATGGACATATATTGTCGCAAACTTTAATCCAAGGAAAATAAATAAATACATATAAATTGCACCTCAAAACACAAGCAAGTTTAATTGGTTGTTTAATTGTTTGGCCCTCTTCACACATCGTGGCAACTTCATGTATTTTGGCATCACACAAAAATTACACAAACAAAGCACTTGTCAGCTGTCATAACAAATCCTTCAAAAATTAAACTACAATAGCAAGAGCAACACTGTTTCAGGCTTTTACCCGTGTAATAACTTTGAATTTGATTTGAATTCTATAAGAACAGGCTTTCAGATGCTGATTCAGATTAAAAGGAGAGCTTTAGAATTTTATTTGGTCGAACTCATATGAGCACGAGGGATATCTACTTCCATCTAATCTGAAATGCCAATTTCAGTATGGAGGTGTATCCATGTGTTTGCATCAATACTGTGAGCATTCAAGTGTGTGACTAGCCTGGCTTGTCATGGGCCTGAAAAATGTTGGGACCCTCATCCTTAGTTGGATCCTAGTGGAACATGGAAACAAGGAAAATGATGACTCTTGATGCAATCAGATATGATTAACAAATGACTAAAGTATCTGGAAAAGCCTAAATTTCAGAAGAGAAGATTGAGGAAGATCATTAATTCAGCCATGCTTTTGTTTCGGACTGGTCATTCTTGTTCAACTCAAACGTCTCAGTTTTATTTTAAGGGTAACATTTAACATAAAAAGGTAACCTAAGGACTGTAGTGATTAGAGAATTGCTTTGTCCAATCCCAGCCACAAAAGGTAAAATGCCATTTTGGTTCAAATGTGAAGCCATTTTCTTCAAGCCCTTCTCGGCCAGTTTATGTTTGGCTCAAAATAATCAGACTAAACTTGAGCTGGCTAGTCAAGCTGACTCTATGGGGAGCTCAAACTCTAGTTGCCTATCACCAAGTAACTGGTCCTTATAATGGCATGGCAAGGTATTCCAAACAATTGAATGTGAATGGAAGAACCAACTGTATACAATGCTATAGTTCATAGGTCTTTTTCACCTATCTAAGTTCCTAGCCATGTGATTAGGAAATATTAGAACTATGAAAAAGTTTCAACTCATTCTACAGAATCTCCATACCAACTTACAAAAGACAAACCATGTTTTCCTCTCCTATTTCTTCAATCATTTCAACAGTAGATCCATCAGCAGACACCCATTCATCAAAAATTTCATACTGCCAGCTCCAGATGCTTCATGTCCTGCAGTACTGCATGATATCAGAATTTCTCCTTTGAGAACAATAACTTTAGGAAAAAAAGATACATTCTCTGATAACAAAATATTTTGAAGCATAAATTGCTGCAAAGAGGCACTCTCCATTAAGTAGAAGTTTTCTGATTAAACAAGGACTATGACTACATACTGGAGGATAAGGAAGGTTTCATACCTGACGTGCTGTGAAAGGTCTGCTCCTGGTATTACAAGTTCAGCAACAGAAATACTGTAATCAGGAATAAAAACCTGCGCAATACAGCACTCATTGATTGGATACACAAAGTAGAAATTACTGAGGCACAGTACATGAAAAGAATATTGAACCAAAAATTGCATTTTATCCAATATAGTAAATCAACAAAGTGAGCATGTATCATACAAATTACACAGGCTTATTCATGACCATTGATGTTCAAGCATTTCCTTTCCATCAAACACATACTTACATCCAATACTATGCATGAAATGTAGATAAGGCATAAGTTTGTTACTGTGTAATAAAATATCTTATCGCGTCATATATGGTCATGCTGCAAGAACCATTTAATTCCCATGTAATGGTGAACTAGGTCATAACTATGCGACTGAATACTAGTTTTCATCATATTTGACAATGCCACATCACCAAGTACAACTAGAACAGAAATGATACAAGAGATTCTAATTCCGTACCAATTTCAATAGATTACCAATATCAGCATCATCATTTATCTTTTCTCCAACATCATCGCAGAGCTTAACTATCTTCTTTGCCATTTCATATCCAGAAGCAGCCTTTCCCCCAGTGATACATACACAGGGCACAACTTTCGACCTCTTATTGCTGTTCATGTTCTGAAACAAAAAAACTAAATATTAAACACAATGATGTGAACTAGGTCAACAACGTATATGTACACAATTCCATGAAAGAAATTATAGATGCTGCTTCTAACACAAACAAAATTAGCAGAAAATAGGAAGGTTTACAGTAGGGCAGCCATGGATAAAAACACCTCCATTTTTTAGAATGAAGTTAAAGATTGGTTAAAGGAGAAAAACATGTCTAGTACCAAACAAAAACACTGAAATATGAATGTCAAACAACTTCTAATTTAGCTAGCTAGCATGTTTTCTCTAAATGGCTTATCTGAATACTAGAGGTGAAGCTTCCAGCAACCATAAGCATTCATTGGCAATCATTTCCTATAAACAAACTTAAGCAGACAGTAGCGTGTCAGAGTCTAACATGACACATTTTAAGGGATCCAATCAAATTGAATGGTAGTTGATGTAGTATCAGAGAAAACTGCACTGGTAATTCATGATCTATTCATGAACTTCTTGGCCTAATAGCACATAATCTACTTCTTAAGAAAAATATGCCAAGGCAAACATTCACAGGATTCCATCCAACAATAGTCAATTAAAATATATAACCATAGGTCCATCAACCAACCCAAGTGAACATGTGAAAACTGCTGCCTAACGAGTAGCAAGTAGGAAAAACATGACACAAGTTTTCGAGTTCATTTTTCCACTGTTGACTAAGGCAAGCCAATTTTACTCAAGAAGGAAAGAACTTCATCAACCAACATGAAATGCCATATTTCACATTTTTAACAACAAACTAAAAACCAACTAACTAAAGGTTTTCTCCAAACTATATTCCTATATCTTTTGAGTATTCTCAACATAAATCTATGAAATGATTGGAGGGTCCAACCATCCATTGCAATGTCCAGGACTTCTGCCACTGTGATCAATATGATATAATAGCTATTAATTTTCTAAATCTAGGGTTTGTCTTTGAGGAAGGCTAGGATTTGTATACAACGATGAGAACAATTTGTCTCTATAAGAGCAGGAAAAATTCTTATTCATCTTGAGAGTACATGCTCGTTTTATACCTGCAGAAATCCTAGCAAACTCGGACGAACCTAGGCTCCTACTTGGACTTCTATTTGGATTTTTTTTTTTTTTGGGCTTTATTCATGATCTGTTTACAGTTTAATGGCTATGATGAACCCAGGGTACTTGAGCTTCTGGATGGCATCATCTGATGCAACCAATTCATGTATAACTCGGCCCATTATGGGGACTAAGCCCCTCTTTCTTTTCCTTAACAATAGCATGAACAGAGGCAGCATACAAACATTAACAATGAGAGTCTGAGAGGCAGAAACTAGGAGTGATCACAAGAACTTTCATATTCAATGGGCAGAGTCATTTATTTACACAATAGGTTCATAGTCAATACTAAACCAAACTTGATAAGAGGGAAAGACAACAATCTCTGTGAATAGCAGATTACTTGCATAAAAAAAAATGAATTCAACCATTAGACAGAGAATAAATTTGTTCTATTGCATTGCGATCAAAGCTGAGTAGTGGAATTCACTATGGAGTGCTAGTTTGCACACAATGTTTCCAAAAAAAAAAAATTTACCTTTATACAATCATAATGATAGATTACGCCAAGAATGTTAAGCGATTATCTCTTATACTCATGGATTCGCTTGGTTTGCACATCAAACATTGCATCTGGGCTGACCTGAAAATGATGGTATACTTTAGAAACAAATCAATATCAATAAATGACCCTGAAGTGTTGATTTATCCTGATCAATTTAATCCAAAAAGTGCTAGCAGAAACCTTCATGCCAGTCATAACTTCAATGAACTCTGCAAGCCTAATTTTGTTCACCCTCCTGACCTGAACCAATAAATGCTCTGGTAAATCAAAGAGTCCATAGTAAAATTATTTCTAAATTATGGAAATTCAGAGTATAAATAGAATCACCATTCCCCATTCTTGTTGTTCTTTATCCTTTGCATGCTCTTGCAATCCCAATAAGAGGTCTACATCACGGACCCAAGCATCCGTTCCAAGCCATTTGGAGATAAGGGCTCATAAACCAGGATTGCTGACCACAAGCTAGCGATGCTGATAATAGAATTTTTAATTAAGGTGAAAATCACTTCTGTCAATCTGTTAAACTTCATTAGTCTTGAAACCAGTGGCCATTCTGTAATTTATACAGATTGGTTCAACTAAATGTGCATCCTGTATTGTAAAGAGTGAGATGAAGGATGAAAGATAGGAAGGGCACACAGTCATTTGGGGAATTGCCACGTCCAACAGATAGGAGATGAATTGTGTTTACTACCAGAAAGTTCATATTTGTGTTGGTCAACTTGAACTAAATATAACATGGGATAAATCCTACTAGACAAAAAAAGAATGCAATGTCCTCAAGCAACAAGATGTATTTTTTAAGTTATTACACTATTATGTGATGGGAAGGATCAAAATACTAGAAAGAAAATTGAAAACTTACAATGTAAGTGCAAAGCCATCTTGACGGACTACATCCAAATCTGATGCCATTTTTTATAGGTGTAAGATTAGCGACTGTGTCTCAACAGCCATAAAATGACAATTTACACAGTCCTGTGAAATCATCTTAGAAAGACTAGTATTCTGAAATGCAGAATGTCCCATATAACTGCCAGTGCCATCAAAGATAAATATAACTTTTGCTGCTTGGATACTTGGGAAAGTCTCGCTACATTACATCTTGGAATAGAAGAATAAATAGCAAGAACAAAATGACAATCATGTGATCCAAGACACCAATCAATATTCTAAATGATGCTACTGCCGATAAAATGAAGAATACAGTCATTGACAGACAGACCAAACCACTTTGCACAGCAGCGATACAGTTTTTGCTGATGCATGATCACATACACATATGTTTTGGATTTCCAAAAGACAATAATAAAGAAATTCTAGAATGTTGAATCTTTTTATTTCCTTGCGTTAGAGAGGAACTTAATTTTTGGAAAAAAGAAATTAGCTTATACGAGTTATATAATCTGGTAATCATCTTTCCCTGACTTTGCCCATAAAGTTGGATAAATGCGAACTATTCTAATGGAAACACCAATATTCAAAAAGCAGTGTACAGTACCTGAGTAACACCATTTGTTTTATAATGGAATTTCTGAGGCCAGAGCTCATAAAATTCCGGCAGAAATTTTTCCCATGGTGTGTCAAATGATACGTTAAAAGAAAGGGAACTGATCAGAAACAGAACGGGACCACAAATTTTTTATATAGTTGTTCCAAGGCATTAAAGTTAGTATTTACAACAAGCTTCTATAAGAAGAAACTTATATCTCAGTTCCACACAGTTTTCAGTCGCCATTTCAGACCATGTCCTCGTTGTCCTTGGTAAATACTAAATCGTTGGCTTGCATTTACTAGAAAGGAAGATTAATATGATTGATTCTCTCAGAAACATGCTTAGGTTCTTCATGGATGCAGCTAAATTGTTAAACAGCTTACTGTAGTCTCTGGCAGCTTCATGTGTTTTAGCATACATTGGAAAAAGAAAATAAGAAATTTATCTATTTTACTTTGCAGATGAAATAGTCTGAACAATGTAAGTACCTTGAAAACTTTCGACTTCAGAGTATCTAAGTGAACTCGGGACACACCATTAACAGTCTGACAACAAACAATTGCAAGATTTGCCATCTGCATACTACATCAGAAAAGATGGAATGTGGTGAGACCCTTTCATGTCATGTAGAATAAAATTTAAATAGAGAATTAAAATGGAGTAACCAAGAAATTTTTCAAATATAGAGAACTTTTACTCCAGATTTTAATAGATGTAGTCAAAACAACACAAATATGTTTACCGGTAAGACGAAAATCACAAGGATAGAATCAAAAAGCAACATAATTATGTTTTCAGTGGCATAAGAAGTCAATGTCACATGTAATTGTCATGCCAAGGTATCAGAAGGTTAAAGTCGGCTTATTTGCGCTCTTCGTTATGCATAAAACTCATTGTTTGTTCTAGAGGAGTCTCCTATAATAATACAACTAGGATGTTCGTCAAGAGGGAAAAGGTGACCAGTTGCATTGGAAGAGCAAATTACATTGACTGTCAAGCTTCAGGTATGGACTGACTGAGACAGTATTTCCCTGGAAATCTGGAATGGTAGACTACATGAAATTCATCAAGCATGAATGATGAATAATATGAAATCAAAGTAAAAGGGAGAGAAGTGGAGAAGCAACTTAGGAAGTAAAATTTAGGGGTGTGCACTATTCGGTTAAAAGCGAATAAACCGACCAAATTGAAACCAAATAATCGATTCGGTTTGGGTTATTCGGTTTTGGGTTCAGTTCGGTTTTGAAAATCAAAATTTTGTTATTCAGTTTCGGTTTTGGTTATTGATTTTGAAAAACTGTAAAAACTGAATCAAACCGAATTATATGTGTGTGTGTACTAGTTTTGGTTTTGGACTAATCAGTTCAAAGGCACAACTATATATATCACGGTATCAGCTGATCGGTTCACCACTTCGCCGTTCTCATTTCAACCCTAACCCTAAGTCCCGATCATTCTTCTCCTTCATCCTTGCGGGTTACGGCTGCGGCGCTGTGCCGTGTCAGGATCTAGCAACTCGGCATCCTTCAGTTTTCAAAAATGTGACATCGCTTTTGTCCACCCCCCTCTACCTCTGAGTCCCGATGCTTTAAGATCTCTCTGTGACCAGCCTTCGATGCTCCGAGCTTCAATCTCTCATTTTTCTACAATGGCATCATTAGGATCAAGCTGTAAGGTGAGATGATTTATGAAATTATGAAAATTAATTGAGTTTTGTGAAATTAAATTAAAATTTTTTGATTTCATACGATTTTATTGTTAGATAAGCAAATCCCCAGTCCCGAACTCCCGATCATTCTTCTCCTTCATCCTTGTAGCTGCGGCGCTGCGTCGTGTCGAGATCAGAGGTTTCATCACGCGATCGTCACAGTGAGAAGAGTTCGGAAGTTCTCCAGCAACCCGGCATCCTTCAGTCTTTAATAACGTGACATCGCTTTCGTCCACCCCCGGACCCCCCTCCACCTTTGAGTCCCGATGCCTCAAGATCGCTCTGTGACAAGCTTTCAACGCTCCGAGCTTCAATCTCTCATTTTTCTACAATGGCATCATCAGAATCAAGCTGCAAGGTGAGAAGATTTATGAAATTATGAAATTTAATTGAGTTTTGTGAAATTAAATTAGAGTTTTTTTGATTTCATACGATTCAGTCTGTAATTCTGTATTCTCTATTAATAGATGTTAAATAAGAATGATAGTCATGAGCTTTCGAATACAAATCTAATTATTCCAAGTCCAATGCCAAATTCAAATTCTCAAGAAAGTTCTACGCCTATGGAAGTTTCAAACGAGGGCAATACATTTACGTGTATAAAGTTTCTAATGCCAAGAAACAGAATGACAACACGATCAGTTGAATGGGAGCATTACACAAAATTCACACAATCGAATAAGTTAACCAAAGCCAGATGCAACTATTGTGATAATAAATTCTTTTGTAATTCAAAAAGAAATGGTACTTCTTCTTTTAGACATCACATGAATCAATGCAAGTAATATCCATATAATGTTGATACACATCAAACACAACTTACTATGCAACCTATTCAAAAAGAAGTAGAAAATGAGTGTATGCTAACTAGTTAGAAATTTGATCAAGAAAAAATTAAAAAAACACTAACATACATGATTGTTATAGATGAATTGTTTTTTAATTTTGTGCAACATGAAGGTTTTCAATACTTTATATCTCAAACTTGTCCTAGATTTCGAATGTCTTCACGTTGAACTATAACTAGAGATTATTATCAACTCTACCATGATAAAAATGTAAAGTTGAAATAATATTTCAAAGAGTCCAAACAAAGAGTTTGTTTGACCACTGATACTTGGACCTTAATTCAAAACATAAACTATATGTGTATCACAACACATTATATTAATATTGATTGGAAATTGAATAAATTTTTTTTGAACTTTTGAAAAATTACAAGTCATAAGGGTGAAGTTATAGAAAAAATAATTGAAAAATATTTGTCTGAATGGGAAATTGATAATGTTTTGACTGTTACTATTGATAATGCTTCTTCAAACGATACTGTTATTTCCTATTTGAAGAAAAAATTTTTTAATTGGGACATTTGTTTGGCACAAGAAAAACATATTCATATGCGATGCATAGCACATATCATTAATCTTGTGGTGAAAGATAATTTAAAAGAGATGACAAATTTCATTACTCGGGTTAGAGCTGAAGTTAAATATGTGAGATATTCTTCAGCAAGATGGTAGAAGTTTAAAGAATGTGTAAAAATTGAAAGCAAAAAATATCTTTGTTTGGATATAACCACAAGGTGGAATTCCACCTATATGATGTTTGAAGCAGCTCAAATTTTTGAGAGAGCTTTTGAAAAATTTGAAGAGGAAGATAGCAATTTTTGTAATGAGCTTAATAATGAAGATAAAGTTCCTCTATCTTTTGATTGGCAAAATGTTAGGCGACTTATTAAATTCTTAGAGTATTTCTATGAGTTGACTTTTCGAGTTTTTAGCTCTATATATGTTATAAGTAATTCATTTTTTGATGAAATTTGTTAAGTTAACCTTCTTTTGAATATGTGAAAAGTCAACAGTGATACGAAAGTCCAAGATATAGTTATTATGATGAAAGCAAAATATGACAAGTATTGGAGTGAACTAGAGAAGATTAATATACTTCTTTTTGTTCCTGTCGTCTTTGATCCAAGACGCAAGTTAGATTATGTTGAGTTTGGAGTTGAAAAAATGTATGAAGGTGAAAGAAGTGTCATGATGAAGAAAAAATTGCATGAAGTTGTATATGATTTATTTAAAAAATACAGGATGCAACTACAATCGGGAGGGACGCAAGATGGTGAAGGATCAAGTATGTCAATGCAATCAGGAAAGTACATCTTAAGTAGTCTATTTGATGAATATAGAAAAAGTTTCATGGGTGATGAAATGAAATTTGAGTTAGATAAGTATTTGTCAGAGGATCTTGAAAAAAATGAGCCAAACTTTGATATTTTGGGCTTCTGGAAAGTGAATAACTGCAGGTTTCCTATTCTATCACATATGGCTTGTGATATATTAGCTATACCTATCTCTGTAGTGGCCTTTGAATCAACTTTTAGCACAAGAGGACGCATACTTGATCATTTTCATAGCTCTTTGACTCCTACACTAGTACAAACTTTCCTTTGCACTCAAGATTGGATTCAAAAATCAAAAACAGAAATTAATGTTGAGGAAAGTTTAGAAGAATTTGAAAAGATTCAAGAGGGTAAGATTTGCATTACCAATATTTTTATTATTAGACTGTATATTTTTTTATTATGATTAAATAATCATTGAATGGTTTTTTTATTTCAGAGTTAACAATGATGAAATTGGATGGCATAACCATTGAATTTTGAGAAGTCATCTTTTGATATTTTGAGACTCTATAAAGTATTTAAGATTTGAATATGCTTACTTATTTTTGATGTATTTCTTTTCATGTTTCTAACTTTTTATAGTCATCTCTTGTAGATTCATTCTTATCTCTCCTTTTTACTGAATATTAACTTGATTTGTATCTTCATAGGTTCATAGCCTTTTAATGTGACTTCTTATCATTCATGTGCATGTGTAAAGTTATGATCTTATAGTCCTTATCCAGTTACCTGACATTTTCTTAATTTCTTTTACTGTGATGATAGTATACTATCTTTTTTAGGTCTAACAGTATGATCTAACAGAAAAGTGAATTTAGTCTATTTAGATGCATCATGCATGTATCCAACTATCCAAGAACATGTATTGGTTCTATGCTTGTTTTGACTTACTTGATTGCTTCAGTTTTATTTGTTTTCTTCATGGTGAATTATGACAAACATTGGGTACTGAGAATCTGAGATAGTGGGATTTTACTCATTTTAGAATATAGTCTTGGTTCTGTGCTTGGTCCCTTGCTTTGGCTTCGCCCTCCTCTATGGGCCTATGGCTCTATCTGTAGCAATGGTTTGACTACTTGGATGGCCTGCAAAGACAACCATCAGCTATTATTTTGTAGGAGCGAGTTGATGCCTGAGGGGAGGCATCTTCATTTTTTATGATGCATCAAAGCCAAATCCGAGCCTCCTGAATTTTTGCTTTTATTTGAGGTTTTTTTTTATTATTTTTAAATTTTTTGTAAGCTTTGTTTTGTTTTTTGTCTTTGGTGTTTTGATACCGAGGTATTCCATGTTAATCTTCCTGATTGGACTATGGTCCCCTTCTCTGGCTTCATCCTCTTCACTTTGTAGCAATGGCATGGCTATTTGGATGGCCTGTGAAGGCAACCACTACCTACCATTCGCGCATGGGGAGAGAGATGCTGGGTTTTGACAATGGATCAAAGGCGAATATGACCCTCTTGGAATTGTTTTGTGGTTTTTTAAAATAATTTTTGTTGAATTTCTCATAAGCTTTTTGTTCCTTTTTTTCTTTTTTGGTGTTTGAGGCGATGACGATGTTGAATCATTGGCTCATTGCCATTTGCTATGCTCGCATGTGGGCAAGT
Source organism: Trichopus zeylanicus subsp. travancoricus (assembly GCA_005019695.1). Classification (NCBI taxonomy): domain Eukaryota; kingdom Viridiplantae; phylum Streptophyta; class Magnoliopsida; order Dioscoreales; family Dioscoreaceae; genus Trichopus; species Trichopus zeylanicus. Next base: position 173,081 of record RXID01014318.1, read on the forward strand.
GACTGATTGGACCATTGTCTCCTTCTTGGCTTCACCCTAATAATGTTATGCTGCTTGGAACTTCTGGCTTCTGATTTTTTATCTTTCATGCAATTTTACATACATATTAGAGTTTTGTTACTTCTATTCTATACACGGGACTACAGGAGATTCCTCAAGCTTTTCTTAATGGACCTGATATAATCATTTAGGGGTTGTTTGGTTGGGGGTCAAACTCAAGATTAAGGTTAAAAGAAGGGATAAAATGTAAAAAGATAATGCAGTCAAGTAAATCTTATTTGGTTACTGATCTGACTAACGAGTGGTTCAAATTTTTTCTAGACCATTTTACCCTCAGCTTTTCCTTCAATTACATTTCTGTCCTCGCCGTCGATTCCATTATCTTCAGCGAGGTACGGTGCGCCGAGCTCGCTCGCCGGGGGAGCTCGTCGAGCGATCTCACGCGGGGAGCTCGCCAAGTGAACTCGCGCGGGCAGCTCGGGCGGCGATCTATGTGGGCGAGCTCGTGTGGGCAGCTTGCCGGGGGAGCTCGCCGGGCGACCTCGCACAGGCAGGGAACAATTGAGGGCATTTTAGTCATTTCTCATTTATATTTTAATTAAATTAGATAATGTTAGCCTAGTCAAATTTTTGGTGTTTGGATGATAGGCCGGGTAGTCAGGGATGATCTTGGGCTTGACCCCCAACCAAACGACCGCTTAAAGTTCAAAAGCTAAATGATTACTGAATTGATCGTATTTATTTGAACCACATAATCACAGTTGTTGTCTTGTTGATGCTAAGTTATTTGATTTGTAAGTTGATTTGAAACATAATATATTATTAATAGTCATAATAGTCACTTTTGCATTTATATTTTCAGTTTTATTTGTAACCTTATTAATTTGATTAATTATCCTGGAAGATGGAGTTCTTCAAGACTGGCCTCTATGATTTTGTTTTTCAAAATAATTGTTTAATATTTTTTGTATTTTTTTTAATTTGTTGACAGCACTACAGCAGCCAGCAGGTCTCTTTGGACCTTGGTGAATGGTGAATGGTGAATGGTGTTCTAGTGACTACCTGACTGGTGATTTTGGTATATATCAAATAGGAGTGCTGTTGGGATTATTCTCAACATCATGGATGTAAGTGTTCAAATTTCAATCACCACATGATGATCACTTATCAGATTTATTAGAATGATATTATAGGATTGTCCTGCTACTGTACATTGTCTTACAACTCTACAAGCATAAAGTTGAACCGTTGAAGTGTTCTGCAGCTTGTCAGCTTCTGCTATTATACATTGTCCTACTGTTTCTGTAAGTATGAAGTTGAAGTGTTGAACTATTGAAGACTTAAAGTATTGAAGTGTCTTGCTACTGTACATTGTGCCATTGTAGCATGTGGGATTAACTGATTATGTATCATTGGGTTACAACTAGACTGGGTATGTTTCTTGTCATTTTTGGTAGATGCAAGACTTGCTAGTTGGATTGTTGGGTTTTGATTTTTCAATATCCTGTACTTCTTTTTTTTTCTTTATCTTATGCAAATGATCAGGTCCAAACTAATGCAAAAATTTCGATTTGTGCAAATCGGTTAAAATCGAATCGAACCGAAATATTTCGATTCGATTTCTATACTATTCTATTCGATTTGGTTTTAAATTTTGAAAATTCGAAAATTTCGATTCGATTTATTTGATTCGATTCGGTTCGATTTTAACCGAATATATAGTCCTACCGGTCCGGCTCTTCGCACAGGACCCGTACAATCGTACGGCCAAAATTCGAATTATCACGTGGGTTCGGATGAGCCGGGCGGTTCGGGTTGACCAGGCACTCTATCATTTACCTATACGTAAGCAGGATTTAATTGATGAACGGCTAGGATTCCAACCTCTGCTAGCAAGTACACGCGGCGGTGACCGCATTAATTCTCAAAAGAGATACTAGTGGTCCAAATCTCTTTGGGATCCAATTAAACAACAATATTTCTTACGAGAGAAGGATCAAGATGAGTTGAAATTTAGGATAACATAGGATGTGTATCAATATGATCATAGATAGAGAACTCAAAGTGGGAAAAAATATCATGGGTCTGACTAAAGAGTACAATCAATGAGAGATTACTTAGAGAGGATTAAAAAGAAATGACCAAAAAGTTCTTCAATTAAATGAGTCTAATTGAGTGGTCGAAATATGGAGATGAGTATGGTCTAACTTATGCCAATCTCAATCATAATCCACCATCATAAAAAATAAATTGTATATTTGTAATAATTTTCTTCTTTTCTATACTACACTCTAAGATATAGTTATGTTTTGTAATTTTCCTCCGGGTTTCACTCAAAGAATGAGTTGATCATGTGCTTTCACCAACGACGGTAAGCCAAAAATGATATTTCATCATTTTCATAATCATTTGTATAAAATTTTGATTATGTTTTGCCCATATGAGATTTTACTGTTATTAGTTTTGTTTATACAACCCTAAAGTATGTGATATTTACATATTGCCTCTGAAATAGTAATCTCTTCTTTTACTCCTATTGAAGGAGAGGCTCCAATGAAAGTGTTCTTGGTTGATAGGAAGTGAAAAAAGTAGAAAATGACATGGGTAAAAATCTTACAATAATATTGATAGAATGGGCCTATTGAATCGACTAGAAGATCAATCAGTAGAACAAACAAAGTCGAATGAAAACTAGCTCGGCCCATCACTAGATCAGCACATTAGCTCCACATGCTTCATAGAAGAGAGGTCGGCATGCCCTGCATTGCTCAACGAGAGCATCTACAACAGGGTAAGATATTAAGTTTTATTAAATAACTCTGTTTATTAAATATTGATATTTTATTCTTAATCTCTTGAGAGACTCTCATTAAATATTCCAAAACTCTCGTGTTCATCCACACATTAGTCATTAATGCTGAAAAAAAAAAAGAAAATTAAATATGACTTCTTCATGGATTCTCCAAGAAAATTGACCATAAGATTACGTCAATTTACATCAAACTCTACAAGATACATAAATCCCCAAGAATCCACATATAAGGAGTTAATTCGAAATTCTCTTCTCTACACTACCTTTCTCCTCTACTACCTAATTAACCGTTAGAAGGTATTCATTAGAATTATATCCGACCTAAACTTGTGTTGTAAGTAATAAATTGAATGGCAGCGGTTCAAAGTTTGAATTCAAATTAGAACCAAGTACTATAAGTTGTGCTTAATCAAAAAATAAAAATAAAAAAAAAATTATATTTTGAGATGTCGATTGATAAGTCGAGAGTAATCTACCAATGTTTTGATGTTTCAAGTACAGAAGTTATTCGAGACATTAAACTGAGAAAAGCGACGGTCATTGACTAGTTCATAATTAATCCAGCTAGCCCGAGTATAATTTGCTCGACCCAAACGAAAACTATTTTAGCCGAGACTCGGTGATTTTGGCTCGATACAATAAATAATTCAGTTTCTAATTTGTGTTATGCTCTAGTAGGGGAATGTAACAGTAAAAGAATCCACCGAGGCTTTGTCGCCATTACCAGGCACAGAATCCAGTATTGTACCCCAAATTAGGGTCAGCTCATTTAAGAAAAAGCCGAAATCAAGCTAGAGCCAGTACTCCTTTGAATGTGGCTAAACCAGTACTCCCTGCTTCACCGTACCTTCCTCCAATAATAGTCCAATTATGCAGTATCATCCATCGTCCAACCAAAATTCGAAATTTAAATTAAATATAATTGCAAGAGGCCAAGGCTAAAAGAGTAAAAAGGTCACCCTCGGTTCAGTTGCTCACCCACCCCAATCGGATTGGCTTTCTGGATAAGATCAAATAGACAATTTTATCCACGCCATTATTCTGGTAAAAAAAAAAAAAAAATGCAATTAGGATTTTAAAAATGGTTCATTTCAAATTCCAATTGTATGATTTGAGCTCGAAAAGCTAAAACGAAAACGAGAATCCAGGATCCAAAAGCAAAAGACAAAACAGCCGACTCTGCCCGGTCCGGCCCTTCGCACAGGACCCGTACAATCGTACGGCCAAAATTCGAATTATCACGTGGGTTCGGATGAGCCGGGCGGTTCGGGTTGACTCGGCACCCTATCATCTACCTATACGTAAGCAGGATTAATTGATGAACGGCTAGGATTCCAGCCTCTGCTAGCAAGTACACGCGGCACTGACCGCATTAATTCTACACATATCCCGAGAACCTCGTGATCTGCATTAAATCAGTAGCCATTAGGGCGGCTCCAGGGCTCTTGTGGGGCTGGCGGAATGACACGTGTGCCGCACATAAGCCTATGAAGCTGGATAATGCCGGAATGGTGACGTGTCATTCCAGTGTGTCCTGTGTGAATCGTATTTTGAGAATATTATCAGAAAACTCCTCAGAAGTTCTGAAATTACTGATCTGTTTTTCAGATTGTCTTTAAATTTTTTTAATCAGTTCTTAAAATTTTTTAAATTCAGAAGTAGTCCTTTAAATAATTAATTTTCCGAACAAAAGTGTGATTTTATTATTTTTTATAAATATTTTATTTTATATATAAAAATTTTACCTTTATATAAATTTAAGAGTTTATAAAATTTAAAATTTATATAAGTTAAATTATTTATATAAGAGATAAAATATTTATATATAAAATAAAATATTTATAAATAGCGATAAATTTTTATTTTTATTAACAAAATTAGTTACTCTAGAGTAGGACTGGCAATGGGCCCAGCCAAACCCAAAGTTAGCATGTGTAGACTTGAGGTGGGCTGCTAACTTTTATATTAACTCTGTTTAGGATTTGGCTCATTAAATTTATATCAAGTTCATTATAACTCATCAACAACCATCAATATTTATATTTATTAACTTTAATAATATACTAAAGTGATGTCTAAAATAAATTAATATATTTTATTAGTAAAGTAGTGTTTAAATAGTCTCCAACGAGCCTCCAATAATTTTTTAAAAATAAATTTAAAATCCAACGGATGGTCTATTAATACCCGTTAAGTATTTTAGATATACTATAAACGACGGGCTTGGCCAATAAGTCTAACGAATATTTGAAACCGTTGACAACACTATTTTAAAGATATTTTAAATTTCAGAAATATTTAAAAATAATATAAATAACTGATCATAAATTTTTGAAAATTTTAAAAATTTTATGACAATTTTTCCTAGTATTTTTTTAGAGGAGGTAAAGTGAGAAGCTGGGATTTAGTGTTCTGAGTAGGGAACTGGGTAGGGCGCAGCGCAGGCTTTAGTGTAAATGGAGAAAGAAAGGGGGCACAATGAAAAAGTAAGAGGACAAAAGGAAAAGGGAGTGGGGTGTGTGTGTGGAGATCCATAGGGCGTCGAAGCGCACAAAAACAGCAGCAAAAGAAGCACGACGACAAAAGGAGGAAAAGAGATTTTTGAAAACTTTGAACTGAGATTGATTGTTATATGGAGGAGGATGAGAGAGGTAGGGAAGGACGGAGGAGGATTTCTGTCTTTTTGGCAGCTGCTGCTGGCGCTGCTGCAGCAGGAGCAGCAGCTGAGCTGATCTGCTGCTGCTGCTGTTTTGTTACTGAGGAGTGAGAGGGGTCGTGTGCGGTCAAATCATACAAAGAGAGGAGCTTTTTCCTTTCTTTTTATGTGTTTGTTTATTTTTTTTCAAAGTCAGGAAGCGGAGAGGGGCTCGGAGGCTATTGTCCGCCAGTTCTGCTTTGAGATCTCATATTAACAAAAAGAAAAAAAAAACCCTATCTAGTTTCTATACATCTCTTGTGCATTTGTTTAGAGCTTTTGGAAGCTATAAGTGTGTGTGAGAGAGAGAGGAAGGGCTATAGGGGGGCCATGCAAAGGTCCCTATCGGGATGCTATCCCCCACCTCTGCCGCCCCTGTTTACTCGCCCTGCTCCCTTGAAAATGAGTCCACACGCGGCTGGATATCGGGCTCGGCGGGAGTGGGTTCATGGCTAAGTGAGCGAGCGAGTGAAAGAAAGAAAGCCAATGGAGTAGAAAAGAAAAAAAAAAAAAAAGAGACATGGCGAGAGAGATAAAAGGAAGGCAGAAAGAAGGAAAGAGAGGGAAGGGTCTTTTCAGGGTGCATTTGGGTACAAAGACCCACACGACACGAAGATCTCCGCCGCATCTTTAGATGGGCGTCGTCCTCCGGAAAGTGACACCGATCACATAGTCCTTATCTCAAACCATGTTTCTTAAATTATTGGCTGGTTGCTGTCTCGCGAAGCCAATGCTTGTTAGGCTCGGAGATTTGTGGCCTAATGTTACTGTGCTGTGGGGGTGTGTGTGTGTGTGTGTGTGAGAGAGAGAGAGAGAGAGAGAGAGAGAGAGAGAGGAGAAGGAAGGAGATGGCGATAATGGCGGGAGGAAAACACGCTTGTTTGATGGGCGCTGCTTGGCGATTTTCGTTTAAAAGGCCCACCCGCAGCGCGGAGGTGAACGTGCTGTAGCATGAAACAGGTCAAACAGGCACAAGTCGCTGCTTCTGTGACGTGACAGTGTCAAAGCACTTTCGTAGTTATTGCCCCTCGACCAAGGTTAGGGTTGTTTCCCTGTAGTCAACCCTTCAATTCCTTACCACAAATTCGAGTTAAAAGAGATTTATACCTAATCACCATGATCAAAAGTTAATCACCGGATCATATCATTGAGCATTATGGCTTTCCCTATTACATAGCTCAGGATTTGTTCGAGCTTCACAGTGAAAGCTAGATGCTTCAGCCTTGACTGAATGCTTGTCGCTTGACGTACAGCTATATTTCGTGTTGCAATGATGTGGCCATTGCTTCAATTCAATTTGCATGGTTTGCTTAATCTGCAATATCCTTTTGCTCTGCGGTTCCAATCCAGCTTGTACTATTTGGTGCATAATTGAATACGATCTAGCGATTAATATTGGTAGCTAGATGCGTACTTGCGCAAAAACAACTTCAAAATATGAAAAGATTTATTAGTGTTTGAGAAAGAATCCACAACTCCATCAATAGATTCAAAAGGTTAACAGTAAAGTCCATTCAAATACTGCGCTTGATGATCAAGTTAAACAGTGTCGGGGAGTGAACAGGGAAAACCTCTCCACCAAGATTTTACAGTGGATAAGAAGGGATGGAGAAGGTCCAGTGGCTTTACAGCCTGAATGAACAGAATGCGAGGAAGTTGTTTCTTTTTTTCTCCTCTTTTGCGTGTGAATCTGCATGGGAGGTGCTAACTTGACTGACAATTTTCATTTTTTTTTATCGGAGAATTACTCATAAAACAGACGTGTTGCTTGTTACAAGTTTGTCGTTGATTCGCCGAGATATAAATTTCTGAGAGCGTAAATTGCATCAATTATAATGAGGTGTTTCTTTCGGCTTTCATGTGTCTTTTTCGCAATTATTGTTAATATCCAACTGTTTGTACTTGATTCAAACTAGTATTACATCACACGCTGTGAACATCCCTGTGACTGACATCAAACTACGTACCATTCTCCATATATTGTGTAGGTTTTTTTCACTCGCGGCCCTTGTCTAACCCCGCCCTAGCGCTACATCAAACATTTAAAATTCAGAAAATAAAAAAAAAAATAAAAAAACAATCAAATATTTGCAGTCAAAGCACGCATCCCTAGGATGAAAACGGGCGTACATATGGCTGGCTACGCATGCTTTGATACCCGGAACCCTAGAACTCTCTGCCTTATCTCATGCATAGATGAGTTAAACCCATAAATTATATCAGTTCTATAATTTTTAAAATTAAAATTAAAATTTAATATTTGAAAATTTTACAATTAAAATTATATGGATTTAGATTTAGAACCGAATTTTCAATTCCAATTCTAAATTAAATTTAAAATAGTTTTAAAATCAATATAACGATTTCTCAAATTATTAATTTTAAAATCTAAATTTTATATTATAATATTTTAAAAATTAAATATAATTTATAAAATAATATCTTTATGGTTTTTTTTAAAACTATAATTTTAGTGAAAATTAATAAAGATATTAAAAATTATAAATATGAAATTAAATTTTAATATATATATATATATTAATTATATATATAACGTGTACATTATATTAATATATATAATATATTTATAATATTTATCTAAAACCGATAAGATTTTGATTTACGGATTTTTATAAAATATAAAATAGAAATAGAAATTAATTTTACTTTTTTATAAAAATTAAGAATCGAAATTTTACTCATTTATTTTGAGAACTGATATAATATGATTTTTTGCTCACCTCCCAGTGGTTGACAAAATATTACTTTTTTCTAGAATTAAAAAATAAGCATATTCATACGCATACATTCGCGGAAACAGTAGTATCCAATGCCAATTCCCCATCAATTATTCACTCAGATTCTACCATTCAAACAGTGAGAGAGAAAGAAAGGAGGAGAGGGAGAGAGAGCGTGGTTTGGTTTCTCCGGTCTATAACTTTCTCTTTCCAGTCCCTGTGCAATCCACGCCCTCTCCCTTCGCTTTCTCTACTATTTTCTCTGCCTTCTCTCTTCACTTCCCTCACCATTCTTTTTTCTAATCAGCATAACAGATCCGAGGTTCGTCACCTGGGGGAATTCAGCAGTCAATCAAATCATCAAATCGAGGCATCACATCAAGAAAGAAGAAAGAAAAAAAAACGCGCAGCGATCTCGTTCCCCTCCCCTCTTGGGTTGGTTGGTCCATCAAATCAGAAGAAGAACAAAGAAGAAGCGGGGCCAAGCACCATGGCTTCCTCCTCAGCCGCCTTTTCCCTGGACCACCTCTCCGCACCGCCCTCCGAGCAGCTCTGCTACGTCCACTGCAACTTTTGCGACACCGTCCTCGCCGTAATCTCCCTCCTTTTCCTTCCACCGCTCTCTCTCTCTCTCTCTCTCTCTCTCTCTCTCCAGTTTGTAATTCTTGGTTTTGGTTGTTGTTTGGTAGGTGAGTGTTCCTTGCAGCAGCTTGTTCAAGACAGTGACGGTGCGCTGTGGCCACTGCGCCAACCTCCTCTCCGTCAACATGCGAGGGCTTCTCCTCCCTGCAGCCAACCAGCTACATCTCAACCATCCCTTCCTTGCCCCAACCCACCATAATCTCTTGGTAAGACTCCTGTTCTTGAATTTTAATATTTCCTGGGATTTTTTTCTACGTATCGTTTGTATGTAGGATGAGATACCGTGCCCGCCGCCGAACTTCCTGCTGGACCAGCGCAACCTGAGCAACACCCCTATGCCGCCGGCGCCCAAGGGAACTGAAGACGAGCTGCCTCCAACCCTAGTTGTCAACCGACGTGAGACATTTCGCTCCTCTTTGATTTCTTGTTCTGATATGCTCTTCTTCTTGATCAACAAAACAAAAAACAGTAGCACCATTGTCCTTTTGATGAAATGCTCCTTGTATCCTCACATCAGCTCACCACCGAGAATAATTGAGCTGCAAATAAAAGAGAGAAACAAGCATATAACAGCAGGTAGATGTGCCTGCAAAGGATTGTTTCCAAACATTGGCAGTTGTCTGCTGGTCTGGTTCATTAAAGGAAAACCCTCTTCTGCATTAGCAGAGACGCCCATGCTTCAATCTTCTGCCCCTCAACCTTCCTCTCTGAGTCTTCTCCTGTAGCCACAGTGGCACCATCACCCTCGCCCGTCATCATACTTGAACTCCATAACACACAGTTATTTTCTTCAAGACAGGTTCTTGTTGTCAACCGAGAGATATAGTTTTTCAATAGCTTGTTTTTTTTTCCCTGCAGCTCCGGAGAAGCGCCAGAGAGTTCCCTCCGCTTACAACCGGTTTATCAAGTGAGTAACACCTCCTAATCTATTTTAGTCAAAAGAAAAGAAAAACGAGGTCAAAGTTACAGGGCGATCTCTTGCCAGTCTGTCCTCTTCAATTCTCCCCTCTTGTTTCTCTTGGATTTAATGGTGCAAAGAGAAGAGTTTGTGCTAAAAGAAGGTGATGAGCAGGGACGAAATCCAACGCATCAAGGCCGGGAACCCCGACATCACGCACAGAGAGGCCTTCAGCGCAGCTGCAAAGAACGTCAGTGTCTATCTTTCTCCCTCTTCTCCTCTCTCTCTCTCTCTCTCTCTCTCTCTCTCTCTCTCTCTCTCTCTCTCTCTCTTCTCAGTCCGTTAGCAGTCTATACTACTTCTAGGGTTACAACTTACCAGGGATCTTCAGGATTTTCCTTTTCTAGAAATTTTCTTAACTTGTTTATTATCTCAATTCTCAACATGGTTTTCTCTCCAACAGTGGGCACACTTCCCGCACATCCATTTCGGTCTGATGCCGGACCAGGCCCTGAAGAAGAACAGCGTTCGCCAGCAGGTAATGAAAAGAAAACTCAGTGCCCTAACTTATCAAAATTTTGTGCTAAAAGCTTTTTTTTCCCTGGATTTTTCACAGGAAGGAGAGGATGCGCTGCTGAAGGATGGGCTATATGCCGCGGCGGCAGCAAATATGGGAGTCACTACTCCCTTCTAAAAGCATCAATAACCAGCATCATGGCTCGCTATTAGGGTTTCTGCTTCTGCTTCTGGTGCCGTTGTTAGGTTTTCCCTATTGCTCCTGGTCGTCCTCTTCTCGAGAGGAACTGTTAAAACAGTTTATCTTTATGGTTTCCTGCTTCTTTCTTGTTGCTTTCTGGATTTTTTTTTTCTTTTTTGTTTATTTCCAATCTGCTTGGTCTTCTTGTCGAGTAAAAAGGGAGCTTGGTATGGAGAACGTCCGTGAAAAAGGTCGATATGCTGCCTTTTTACCATGTTATGGACAGCAACTCTTTGAAATAGTTCGCTTCTCCCATCTATTTCTCTTCTAGTTCTAATTTTTTTCTCTACTTGATAGGATTTCTTTTCCGTTCACAATCATTGCTTGAAGATCCTGGAATCATTCTTGTAGCTTTGCATCGGTTCAATATCATTACGGCGTATGTCCTTAGCCTATAGTGATAGAAAACAAAACAACTCTAGTACTTCAATTTGGAACAGCCCGAATGAAATTGGTTCACAATCTAAGAATCTAATTTGATTTTGCATTTCATGTTTGATCAGTCAGTCCTACTCAAATGGATATATGAACTATATAGCACGTGCCGCTATATATAGGAAAATTTACGGAAGAAGCTGAAATTTAGAAAAACACCTCTTTCTTTCCAATAATTTTTTTTTGGTTATTATTATGAGGTGCAAACAAAGAATGAGGAATTCATTGAAAATTCAGGACGCAAATACAGTAGGAATGAAACTATAGATTACCTTCTTCTAATCAAATTTATAGCGATACTAAGTAAAAAATTTTAAGCAGTAATTCCCTTGATCCTATTCTTCAACGAAATCTGCGGAGCTAGAATTGAATTTGATGCAAGGTACCAGTTCAATGTGGAGATTGTTTGCACAACCTCATGATCCTTCATAAAAACTACAAGAAAAAAGAGTATCGTCGGCTTTTCTTGCAAAGCGCTGACAAAAAATTATTGCCAAACGCTCCAAGCGCCGCCAATACAAGTATTAGCGGCCCTTCTCAAATGCGCCACCAATACTGATATTGGCCGTTTCCCAATACTAATATTCTCTTTGTGAGGTATTCAATGGTATACTTTCTATCTGATTAATCAAGCCATTACATTCGTACCAGATTTTGCCTCTCTCCCTTGAGATCGAAGCACCCTATGTGTTTCGATGTAGTGCTTGAAACTAGACATTTTATCGTTCCGAAACTATGTGCAAATATACTTAACGTTTTATTTAATAAATAGAAATAACTTGTACTAGAGATTAACTATTTATTTCATTTAAAGATTAGTGCAAGCACAAAGCATCTATTGCTTGCAAAGTTACTTTTTGATCATTACACTTAATTTAAATGAAATCAATTTTTTAAAAAATTGTATTGAAAGATTATCCAAGCAAATCTAGATAACGTTGCTCATCAGAAATATCCAAGTTCGGATAGTCTCCTTTTGAGAAGTTGCATGTTCATTGTGAACACCCCCCCTTCCCCCCAAAAGAAGTCTTTTGGAGGTAAATGTAAATTTCATACATTCAAGGAGTTTTTTTATAAAATATTCAAAATTTTACCCACAATGGCAGATTTAGGGTTTTGATGGCAAAGTTGAATGACGACTAACTCGTCAACATGGGAGAAAGCAAGATCGTAGGTTTCTTGTATTGGTGAAGATTAGGGCTCTTTAATTAGGTATTATTTTTATCTTTGCTTATCAATCAAATCCCAATCTATATTTTTCGATATTCTTAGATTTGAGACTTTAATTTTAATTTAGTTCTTGTATGGATCCTTATTTTATTCTTGGCAATTCTTATAAACTAGCATATTTTATCATCTAAGTTCTCTTTCCCCTATTGTGGCCTTGTTAAGAATATTATTATCTTAAAATTAAACCTAATTTTGTTAATAAATTTTTGAAAACCATTTTAATACTTAGAATTTAATATAATTTATGTGATATCTCGAAATCATGATTTTCAAACATCATAAGGATAATTGTTAATAAGATCAAGAAAGTATTGCATCATATTTCTATCTAAATTAATATTTTATTCTAAAATTATAGAAACTCATGTAAATGATTTGAAGATCAATTATATACTTTAAGGGTTTCAATCTTGAGATTATTGTGTCATTAGATGTAGGACTAAATTAGATTCATTGTGGCATACGTTCATTGATTTTAATATCAATGTAGATATGTGTTACAAGTTTTTCTCTTGAAATTATTATAGTTGGTTCGTATGTTGGATATGAATTGAAAATAAAGCTATTATGGCACAAAATCTTGACCAAATTTTGAATAACACTTAGTATGTATTAAAATAAGATCAAAAATACTTGCCAAAGTTGTATTTGAATTAATATGTTAGGAATCAAAGTATTTGATATTAGTAGTTATGGTTATATTTATTTTATGCATTAGATTCAAGTGAGGAGATTTGAATTAGTTCCTTTGGATTGGTCGTGATTTCATTATTAGGTAAGAGAATTAGTGACTCCAAATAATATTAAGTTAGCAACCTAATTCATGAATCTATATTTTTTTGATAAGTATGAATTATGGCCATATGTTTTATATACCTTTAAGTATTTACTGATATTTTAAAAGTATTATAAGAGGATTATACATTATCTTGTATTTATGATATATTTACTTATTTTGCAAAAGTAAAAATCAAGCATGAAAATTTAATAAAATTTATTTATTTTCTACTATTTATTTGAATATACATATTTCGAACTTAAAAAAATCATGCAAGCATATGAAAAATATTATCTTAATATGATATTACTCATTATCTTACAGATTTGGCCACTAAATATGAATTTTTGATTATCAGTTAAGTTGTAAAGTGATACGTACATTTAGATTAAATTTATTTGATTTGGTATTTGAGAAATGTGTCAAGTTATGGTAAAATAATCTGAAAATATTTAATAATATTATCAAGATTTGTTTTTTAAAATTATAAGTGTAATTTTATGGATTGTTATATGCATAGGTGTAAGGACTTGGCCTTTCATGTTTTTGGGGTTTTGGCCTCATAAATGTGTGGTATTATTTTGTACCCAAGGCTAGAGATTTTAGATTCAAAGCGTGAAAATTTAGTGGTATCATAGTTCTAGGTTCAAGTTTAGATTAAGTTAAATGGACTACAAAAAATATAAATTGATAATGAGTGCAGGAAATAGTTTGAAATTATATATTTGAATATTTTGACTAGCTTTGTGGAGTTTGATATATCTGTCGGGAAATTTGAGGCCAATGAATTTTTTATCATCTTTATAGATTATATAAAATTATTATAAGGAGATATTATATTATTTGGTTAGATTCAAAATCTTGGTCGAACATGTATTAGAACATATTATTTGATTTTTATCCTCGAGTAGCAATTGTTTTGGAAAATAAGTTGAATTTTTGAATGAAATTGAATTGTATATTATCTTTGAATTATTCTAATGTAGGGATTACTTTTATATGGATAAGATCCTTGAGCTTGTGAAGTATGAATTTTTCTTGGTGATTTTGAAGTTGAAATGTGCATAGAATTAGATGCATTTTAAGTTCTAATCTTTTTTTTTTGGGCATGTTTGAGAAAATCATATCAACATTTTGGAATAATTATTATGATTTTTAGTATATGTTATGCAAATATATTTAATTGCTATGTTCTTATATTTGAGAAATTTGTATAATCATTTAGATTATGACTTTAAGTTCACATACCTAAATGTATATGTTTGTGGATTTGAATTTTAATATGATTTTTTTGAATTATAAATTTATTTTAGTTAGAAATGACTCCCAAATTAACTTAGTCATCTTTTGGCCTACATTATTTGGCTATGGCTCAAGTTTTTTTTTTTATGTGTTAAACTAAGACGATTAAATCATGATTGGTCAGTAAATCTTAGATGAAATATCTTTTTTTTAGTTGTGGTCTCAAGTCCTCATGATTCTATGTTCTGTTTAATGTATACCATATGAGTTTTAACTTCTTATTTTTTAAAAATTAATTTTAAAATAAAAGTCTTAGCATTCTTAAATTTGATATTATGAGTTGGTGATCGAAACTTGGACAATTCTTATTGTGATTAAATTTTATTTTGAGGATTCACATAATTTGTTTCTATTAAAGATCTAAGTTTTGAAATTAAGATTTTAATTCACGATAATTTATCAAAGACTATTTTGACAAAGTAATAAATTATTTTGATGGTTTTATTGATTGAGGGTATACCATTGTGCTCATTTTATATATTATTTTATTTGAGATGAAATCAAGTTGTCCTATATTGAATTATCAAGTTATTTTAGCAAATAATATATACGGACATTGAAGTTTAAATTTATAATTTCTCATGCCAAAGGATGATTATTTTATGTATATCTATGGATTTGGAGATTGAGATTTAGATTTGTGTGATCGGATATGATGATTTTGTGATTGATAAGATTACGATATGCAAGACAAGTTCATATGTTTCAATTTTAATTTTTAGTATGTTTGCGAAAAAAGAGACATATATTATTAAGATGGATATATGGTAACACCATATTCTTGTATGTCAATATTGACATATATACAAAATTTTGAGAATTTTAGTTCAGTAGATGAAATGTGTATAAGTAGCAAATATTTGGCATCATTTTTTAGGGTTGGAATATTCCTTGATTTAAGATTTATTTAGAATATGTGTATCATTTGAATTATGGTTTCTTAGTATGACAAGTAATTCGGAAAACGCTTTAGTATTTTATGTTCAATTTCTTCAATTTATGAAGATAGTATAGTGATTTAGTGAAAGTGTAATAAGAATTTTATGCAGAATATTTAAAAAATTTGTTATTATTAAACATTGAGATTTAAAATTTTATTTTTTATCCTTAATATTTGTTTGGAATTGTCGACATGAAAAAAGAATGTATATTAAGTATTTTCATGATTAGAATTATATTTATGCAATCATATGATATGTCAATATTTTTAAGTTTACCATAGTGTTTGAGTTACTTCGACTTAATTTGAAAATTATGTATGATGCGTGATGATTGAGTATTTAAGATTTGAGTATAGGTTTTATCATTGATTTTCATGTTAGAATCTATTATGAAAGTAATAGTTACTTTTTTCAATATCCAACTTTTAGTCTAGCATTTGTAATAAACATAGTTTTCGTTTTATTAGACTATTTGAGATCGTATTAGTACTGAAGTGTCGAATCTCATTAGAGGTCTGCAGTTAAGTGTACATGGATAAGAGGAATACTAGGATCAATGACGTATTACAAAGTCCTCATGATACAATATGTCTAATTAAAATTTTTGAAAGAGTTAGTAATATGACATATAAACTTACTTTTCCTCTTTCACTTTTTAAAGGGGATGATGTACTTCGTGAGTATATATTGTGAAAGTACATCCCATATTAAGGTCACATGATAGATTTTGTACCATATAACTTATAATATTTCTTATAGGTAACATCATGTTCATGTAGTGGATATTAAAAAGGAAGCACAAAGATATCAATTATACTTTTTGTTAAGATCCAATGAATCAATCTTCTTAAAGAGGAACTAATTGGAAAGTAGAGAAAGATAAGTTCACAAGATACCCTTGCTTATTGCAGCATTTCTATTATGAGATGAATTGAAATTAAGTTTAGATTACTAAACTTATTTTAAGAGGGGTTGGAATGTGAAAACCTAAAAAAAAGAGCTTTTGGACCTAAATGTAAACTTTTTAAATTCAAGAGATTTTGTAAAATAGTTAAAATTTAACCCTCGAGTCCTACAATTTATTTTGCTATAAGAGTTGAGTGGCGGCTACTATTATCAAAAAAAAAAAAGAAAAGAAACACTGGCAGATTAGGATTTTGATGGTAAAGTTCAATGACGACTAACTCGTCAACATGGGAAAAAGTAAGGTCTTAGGTTTCTCATGTTGGTGAAGCTTAGGACTCTCTAACTAAATATTATTTTTATCTTTACCCATCAATAAAACCCTGATTTATATTCTTCGATATCCCTAGATTTAAAACATTGATTTTGTCTCTATTCTCATATTGATCCTTTTCTTATTCTTGGAAATTCCTATGAACTAGCATATTTGATCCTATAATCTAGGTTCTTTTTTCTACTATTGTTGTCTTGTTAGGGCTATTGCTATCTTAAAATTAAATCTAATTTTAATAGTAAATTTTTGAAAACTATCTTGATGTTTAGAATTTAGTATATTTTATGTGATACCTTAAAGTCATGATTTTCAAGTATTATAAAGATAATTGTTAATAAGATCAAAAAAGCATTGTGTCATATTTTCATCTAAGTTAATATTTCATTTTGAAACTGTAGAAGCTCGTGTACATGCTTTGAAGATCAATTATATATTTTAAAGGTTTCAATCTTGAGATTATTATGGCATTGAATGTAGGATCAAATTAAATTTATTGTGACATATATTCATTGATTTTAATATTAATGTAGATGTATATCGCAATTTTTGCTCTTGAAATTATTATAATTGATTGGTATGTTGGATATGAATTTAAGATAAAACTATTATCACGAGTACTCTTAATTAAATTTTGGGCAATATTTTTAGTATGTGTTAGAGTAAGAGTAAAGATCCTAACCAAAATTGTATTTGGATTAATGCATTAGGAATCATGTTTTTTGATATTGGCAGTTATAATTATATTCATTTTATGTATTAGACTAGAGGGAAGAGACTTGAACTAATTATTTTGGATTGGTCGTAACTTCTTCATTAGGTGAGAAATTGAGCAACTCAATTTTAAGTTAGTAACCTAATTTATGAATTTATATCTTTTGATAAGGATGAGTTATGGTTATATATTTCATATACCTTTAAGTATTTATTGATATTTTGAAAGTGTTATAAGAGGATTTTATATTATTTTACATTTATGATATATCTACTTATTTTGCAAACGTCAGAATCATGCATGCGAATATAATAAAAGATTATTTACTTTCTACTATTTATTTGAATATACATATTCTGAACTTTAAAAAAAATCATGCAAGTTTTCTAAATATGATTTTTCTAATTTATAAATATTTAATTGGTCTTAGTATTATAATTAGTATTTGATTATGTCGTCTCTCACTTACATTATATTCTGATCCAATCATTGAGAATAATAATAATATTCTATTCTAGTCTAACCATTGAAGATAAAAATGATATTTTATTCTATCTCAGCTATTAGAGATAATAATGATCATGTCGATATATATTTATACTCAGTAAAAATCAGTTTCGCTGTCACTCACAAGCATCAGAATAGCAACACATATCTGATAAAACCCATTTGACGGATAATTTCTGATTTATGTTACAGCCACTAATTTCAAGTGTATCAATTAGTATTTGATTCGGATCACCATTATGTCTGAGTCTACTACTTCGGATCGGAGACATCAGTTATTTTATTTTGACATGATTTGTGATTTTCTAGATAAGTTCTTATTGCTAAAATTAGCAACCTTGTTTTTACTAAGTTTTAGTAAAAATTATATTTGTGATATTGTTTTGAATTTTTAAAATGATTTGATTATGTTTGGAACTGATTACTAAAGCTATATACTATTAACATTAAATTGCTCATTCTCTTGCATATTTGACCACTAAATATGAGTTTTTAAGTATCGGTTAGACTGTAAAGTGATGTGTATATTTAGATTAAAGTTATTTTATTTAATGCTTAGAAATTTGTCAGGCTATGGTAAGATAAACTGAGAAAATTTAGTATTATTTTTGAGATTTATTTTTGAAAATTATATGTATAATTTTGTAGATTGTTATATATATAAATTTAAGGATTTGGTCTTGTATGATTATGAGATTTCGACCTCTTAGATGTGTGGTGTTGTTAAGTACTAAAAGTTTCGTATTCAAAGCGTGATATTTATGATATGCTGAAAGACAATTAATTACAACCCATTGAGATTACCACCCATTACCCATTATATGTAATCCTATAACCACCCACTATCTAAGATGAACACGTAAGTGGTAATTATTCATGATTGGATATTTAAGATCTAAATGGAAGGATAAGATTTAATTTCTCTTTTTGATCAAAATTTTGTCTAAAGGTAGAAGCAAAGGATGATCAGGACAATCATCATCTATGAGTTAAGTAAAGTTTGTTTTTTTAAAATTTTCTATTGTTCCTATATGATACTCATGATATATCAAGTATGAAATGATAACATAGACTTAAGAAAAATTTTGTTGAATACCTTATGGAATATGGGGTATCATGGAATCAAATTTTATTCCGAATTATAGAACTAGAGGACCTGAATATGACGATTTCACAGAAAAGAGACTTAACTGACATTTTACAATTATATGGAAATCGTTTTGTAAATTCAGGTTTTAGAAGGATCTTTCTGCAAAACTGCCATCTTCCCCCCCCACCTCCCAAACTGCAGAAAAGTAACGACTCTGCTCGATGGGGAAAAGATTCGTCGGCGTGGGCTGCGACTTCCAGAACTCGGTGGAGCAGCGGCGGCGCTCGCAGTGGTAACGAGGCACGGCCGTGGTGCAGGACAACGCGCGGCAGCCGCAGCGCGGCGCTGCTATTCACGGTGGTGCGGGCACAGCCATGGCTAGGCGAAGCGGCCAGTGGCGGCAGTCGGCAATGCAGTCCACCGGCGGCAATCCGGCAGCGCACCGGCGGCTGCATAGTTAGGGTTAGATTAGGGTTTCTATGAGATAAAGAGGAAGAAGATGGTTGGTTTTGGTTTTGGTTTAATATTAGGTTTTTGTTCGGTTGGGTTTAGGCTTTGAATGAATTGGTTTGGGTTAACCAAGCTGATTAATGGATTAGATTTAGTTCTGGATTAAGTGGGACTAGAGCTAAACAATTAATTATTTGGATCTTGATTTAGATACAAAGGGATTATGCTTTGAGTTGATTATAATTAGCGATTAAATCCACTAACGTGTTTGATTATAATTCTGGCTATATTTTGGATTAGACTGGAGCAATAGATTAGACTGAAGCAATAAATTACTTTGAGTACTAAATTTTGAATTGGAATTTATTAAGGTTTTATATGACAATTGTTGGCCAAATGACTGCAGTCAATAATATGCATAATTCAAGGTTTAAAGCAATCTTTTAAATCTCGGTTTTGGTTCGGTTTCGGCATCTAACGAAATGGATAGGTTTCGAACGTTTTAGTCATTTTGGTTTCAGTTTTGTCCGTTTTAATTTTGGCCGAAAGATTTTTTTTAATTATTAATTATGTGTTGACCAGAATTTAACAATATTTTAACTGTATATTGATTTCTAATTAAAAATACAATAAAATTTTGAAAATTTTTTTATAAAAATTTAAAAATTATGAAAGAATTTGTAATTAATTTTACCATAATATTAAATATTATTTTAATTAATTAAAATTAATTTTGATAGTTAACCACTATTTTTATATATTACTATATAAAAAATATAAGACAAATAATATGAATATGATTAAAAAGTTAAAAATTAATATAAGTAAATTTAACTTATTATTAAAATATAATTGACACATACATAATTTATTAATTATAACGTAATACAACTAATCATCATCATCACCATAATCATCATCAATTGAGTTTGAAACATATGGATATAAAATTATGAATTCAGTATTTAAACGATCTAGATGAATATTTATAGACATACGAGTTAGAACAACTATCTCTGCGTGATCTCGTGGTAATGATTCATATGGGGGTGAGACCGACACAAATTTTTTTTTGGCTTTACTTTCGATGGAACGGTCATGCACGCATGCACGTAAACAAAAAAATCAATGTGTTTCGATTATAATCATTTTTATTTCAGTTTCAACCAAAATATTTTTTTATTTATTAATTATATTTTGACCAAAATTTAACTTTATTTTAATTATTTTTTAACTTCAAATTAAAAAAATTATAATATGTTTAAAAAATTTTAAAATAATGAACAGTTACGTAAATAGTCCCATGCACATGAACAATATTTGGGAGAGACCAGCGAGAGTATCGGAACCGAGCTAGTGACGACGCTGGCACGAGTGCAAGGCCAACCCCAGCTTGCGGGAGTAGGGGCCAGGCCAGCGAGGGCGCGAGGTGGGCAAGAGAGCAACGGCAGGCTGGCAAGCGCGCAGGGGCCAGTCCAGCGAGGGCGCGGGCTTGGGCACGAAGCCGGCTCGAGCTCCCCGCGCACAGCGCACATCGCACACCCTGCCCGTAAGGCGCTCAGCTAAAAACCCTAAACCACAACAGATATGATCAATCTGTTGCGACACTGACCGAAACAGATCGATTTCAACCGAGATTTAAAATCTTGGTTTAAAGTGTAAATTTAATAAAATTCATTACTGGATGAATAAATTATGATTTAGGAGAGGTTAGGGGATTTTTTGTTAAATTATATTTTTTTTATTTATTTTTTGTTTTGATGATATAAGAAGATTAAAATATAATTTTATTTATTTTAGGTGTTGTATTGTATAGTTACATTCGATTGTCCATAATTCTTTTATTTGAACTTTGAATTTGATAATTTAGAAATCGTTAAACTTGATTTTTCATGTTAATCTTTTGATAATATTTTCTAGTCGATAATTCTTTGTTTCAGTGAGAGGTCAGTAAATGTATCAGACATGACATTAACTAATCTCTTGAGATTTAGGGGTCGTGGCCCATCGTGTGAAGGATTACCACTCCATTAGCAATTGAGAGTATAGGACGGTATAATTTTACTTCGTAGGAGGTATGACTACTGGTTACTTGTAGTTTGGTATGTCTCTATCTAGTGAGAGGTATGACCAATTTAGTAAGATCGATAATAAAATTCATAATTACTATTTTTAACTATTAACTATTGTGAAAGCAATGATCATTTTTTTTATTGACTTATCCTTACTATGAACGTTGACTTTCTTGATCATCGCTATTGTTGTTCTTGTTATTATTGTAAATTTTTTTATTATTTTTTTTTTGTTGATCTCTCATATTATTTTGAGGTGTTAACTCCCTATTAAGAATTATTAGCTCACTCCTTTGATTTCCTACATCCATGAAGAAGCAGCAATAGTTTGTATGGATATACACGTGGTTAGAGTCACTTCTACTTTTAAGTTATTTTATTTTCTCAGTTGAGAGATCATAATGAGGAAATATGTGTAATAATTGATACTTTTTAAAAAAAATTTATTTGAACTATTTTTTTTATTATAATAACCTTTAAATTTATGTATTCTATAAATCTTCATTATTTAGATTGTTAGCCTTGTGATTTAAATCTTGGGCGAAACCGAATGTTACAGAGATCTTTAAGCAATCATGATATTTTTGATACACGACTATGAAGATGTCTGATATTAAGCTTAGCTTCTCTAAAGCAAGCATCTATGGGCAATAAAATGTGGGATCTCTATGGCAAAGATCTTAATTGTGTTTACACGTGTGATTGTTCGTGAAATGGGTGTTACTAATCCTAACCCCTAATTTGGAAAAAGAAAAATTCAAACTCCAACAATGAATTGGTGCAAATGAAGTAGACAGCCTGCGTTCACAATAATCCTCATAAATGATTCGGCATACTGTCTTTTAATTATTGTAGGACATCTTGTTGTCATAGATAAATGGGCGATTTTTATTTTATGTTATAAACTTTCTCGCCTACTCCCTATTAGGTTTCTTATTTATACTAAGTATTATGTTAAGTTTTGGACATTTCGAATTCAGATTAGAGTTTAAATTAAAGTAAGAATTCAAAATTGGATCTAGACTTATGATTAATTTTAAATACTTATTATGTAATATTAAGAATTATATTAGAGCAAAACTCAGACTTAATAAGGGCCTATAAATATTCTAGTAATACATAAGATTTAGGTATGGTGTAGTGTTGAGGTTGAACTAGAGAGAAATAGAGAGAGAAGAATAGAGAGAATAGAAAGAAGAGAAAGAAAGAGAGTGTCAGCTCTTGTGTGTAGCTCTTTCTAGTACTTCTCTGTTGTCTTTGGTCGCGGTTCTTCGTAGTGTTCTCTTTGATATTTTCTTTAAAGATGCAAGCGTTGCTAAGACTTATGAAAGAGTTTAGTTGGATAAAAAAGAGTATAATTTTTTTATAGATTTTTGTAAAGCCTTTTAATAGTGGATCTCGTACTCCCCCAATGGACGTAACATGATTTTGGATGAATCATGTATATCGTTATATATTTTCTTCTTATTTTTTTTATCTTGTATTACTTCTCATTTCTTTTGTTGTTTAAGAATAAGGTGATTCGTGAACCTTCCATTGTGAATCCTAATAATTGGCATCAGAGTTTAATAGTAAACAACCAATATGACAAAGTCTTTACTTGAGATGGAGATGTTTGATAACAAAATAAATTTTTTCTTATGGCAGAAGAAGATGAAGGCGGTTCTTATTTGTCATGATCTACAAAAGACGTTAGAGGGTAAAGAAAAGAAGTCGGCCAAAAAAAGCGATAAAGACTGAGAGGGGATAGATAAGAAGGCATTGAATTTAATTATTTTAAGTTTGATTGATGAGATTTTGTATAATGTCATTGATGAAGAGATGACGGTGGACATTTGGATAAAATTTAAAAAATTATATATGTCAAAAAGTCTCACGAACAAGTTCTACCTAAAATAACAGTTGTACGGACTGCATATAAGTGAAAGCACAACTATATTATATCATCTGAATACCTTCAATAAGATTATCAATAATTTGCTGAAAGTTAATGTGAAGTTTAAAAAATACGATAAGGTGCTGATTCTCCTGATGTCTTTTTCTGTTTCGTACGATCATATTGTGATCATAATTTTTTATAATAAATAAACTCTCGAAATTGAAAATATGATAGCTAGTTTTCTTTCTGATAAGAAAAGGAAAAACTCTAATATTGATATGGAGTTTGGTGAAGAATTAGTGGCTCAAAAAAAAGAAAGATTAAGTGATTATGGAGAAAGCAAATAAAGATTCAAATCAAAATTAAAGGTGAAAGTACAATATTATTCGTGTAAGAAGTATGACTACATTAAATGACATTGCCCTGAAGGTGGAAAGATAGAGTTTTCTAATATGACAATAGTAATATCGGATGATACTTCGGAGAATAGTACGAATGAAGACATTCTTATAGTATCCACAGAAATCAGTACTTCTAGTGAGTGAATTTTAGATTTCTGTAGTTCTTACCATATTTGCTCTAAGAATGATTGACCTGTAAGATCGCTAGTGTGGGAACAGTCCAAATCTAGATATTTAATGGAGCGATTCATACTCTTACTAGGATGAGACATGTCCTCAAGATGTGGAAGAATCTAATTTCACTTGGTGCACTGGACTCGAAAGGATGTAATTATTTAGCGAGAGATGGAGTCATGAAGGTGACACGCGGTATTAGAATCCTGATAAAAAGAGAGAAGTGCAAAGATATTTATCGATTAGTAAGAAACACCATGTAGGTGGAGTTTTGATGGCTACAGTGGTGAAAAGGAAGCATGATACTCGAAGTGATTTGATGGGAGATAGACGTTCTTATCAAGTTACTTTTACTATAGCAGTAGATATAGGTCATCCGAAAGACTTCCAAAAATACAAAACTGTAGGCATGAAGAGCGAATTTGAGATTAGCTCAAACTCGCATCTTGCAATTAGCTGAATAAGCTAGTAGCTCAGGAGGAAGGGTTGGATGAGAGATGATGACTGAAGTTTCGTGATAATGGTATGCCCGAGTTTAAGCCAAGGTGGAGATTGTTGAGTTTTAGATGTCTCAAACTCGAATTAGAGTTTAAATTAAAGTAGGAATTCAAAGTTAAATTTAGATTTATTATTGATTTTGAATACTTATTATGTAATATTAAAAGTTGTAATTAAAATAAAACTCAGACTCAATAAAGGCTTATAAATATTCTAGTAATAATAGGATTTAGGTGTGGTATAGTGTTAAGGTTGAATTAGAGAGAAATAGAGAGAAGAAAAAAAGATAGTATGTCGGTTCTCATGTGTGAGTCTTTCTATTGCTTCTCGGTAATTTCTCGTGGTGTTCTCTTGGAGATTTTTTCTGAAGGTGAAGGTATTCCCAAAACGTGGTGAAAGAGTTTAGTTGGGTAATAAAGTACAATTTTTCTTATAGATCCCTGTAAAGCTTTTTGATAATAGATCTCTCACTCCTCCTGTAGATGTAACTCGATTTTAAGTGAACTATATATATCGCTATGTTTTTTCTTGTTATTTTCTTTTATCTTACATTATTTTTCGTTTTTTGTGTTGTTTGAAAATAAGGTAATTTGTGAAATTTTCACTGTGAATCCCAACAGTATTGTTCAGTTTTATTTCAAATTGAAAGAGAGCGAAGAATTATATTAATTCGACCTTTTCTGATGCTTCACCAAAAGGGAAAAAAATAAAATTTGCATCTAGACTAATCATATTATCTGCGTGTATATACTATCACTAGTGTTGTACAAGACGATTTGGAGGAATCATTGAAGACCAACTCTAGCCATATGAGTCTATTCCCAAGCCTGGTAACATTGCGCCACTTGCAAAGCTAGCAAAACTTGCTCATCCATAGTGATTTAATGGAAACTTTTCTGATGCTCAAGTATGAATTTCGAGAATTGTGCGATGAAACTTCTCTGTGAAGATTAAGAAAATGAAGATGAGGGTTTATCTATCTCTGGGCGAATTCATAATTCGGTGAAAATACTAGGTAATTTAGTCATCTTTGTCCGTTGATTGTACTACATAATTTTTCTCATTTATCGTGCAGTAGAAGGGTAAAATAGGAAATGAAATGGGAGGCCGTTGGCGGCGTTTTCGAGGGACCACCATCTAGAAATTTTGTGGCAGTTCACTAAGAGGGCCGAGTTGTGAGAGCTCGGATGGAATCTCCACATGGTGGAATAGCTAAAGCTCTGTGCAATTCCCGCTTTCAGAGACTTGATAGAATTTTGTGGGTTCGGCCATGACTCCGGAGACTCGATATGTTGTGGTATTCCTCATAATGGTGTGGTTGTGCATAAATAAGTGTACCTTGTGGGCTGCGTTCTAGATCTGACCGAGGTTGGGAGACTCAGTTGGGTCACCCCGTCCGTGGGTCGGACGACCTGTTGATATTATGAGTCTTGAAAAATAGCTGAGCTTCGGAAGCTCGAATGTACTCTGCTGAATCTAATCATTGTCTGGTGTTTTCATTTGAGAATGTGTAGTTTGATGTGGATTTGGGGTTTGTACTGCCCGAGTTCCTACACCTGTCAAACTAGCTTCCATCAATATGACCAATTAGCCTTAAACACACGTTATATTCGACATGTGTTCATGCTTGAATTCATATATTTTGATCTAGACTACTACCTCTATCTCAGCAACAATATATATCTTCTGAAATCTCATTTCTATCAGAATACAACCACATCTTTGCAGCAGCATTCTTGATTAAAGAACAAAAATGATGTGGGCGTGACGATAGATAACAATGCACATTTCTCAAAACGAATAAATCAAAAGACCTGTCAAATGAAGTCCGAAATGCTGCCTTGAGAAAAATATCATAAATATCATCCAAAATTTAAAACAAAGAAGTTAAGAAGCACAATTATAGCGATCAAATAAATAAACACGTGAGAAAGAGAGAGAGAGAGAGAGAGAGAGAGAGAGAGAAGGATAAGTCAGGAAAGTGACTGTGTACTGGTGAGAAACATGGGAGGCGATGGAGGACCATGTGATGGCGAAGCAAATTGGTGGTAGGGTTTAAAACTTAAAAGCTTCAAGTTCATGCGGCGTGGGGGACGCCCACCCTTTCTGCAAGAGTTCTTTTGTTCGGCATGAGATTTGGAAACTGGTTTGCAGAACGTGGAAAGAAAAGAGGCGGATTAGTAAAGGGCGAGATGGAGAAAGGGGAGACAGAATTGAGTGGCACAATACAATCTGTTTATCTCGTCCCTCAAATAGGGAGGGGGTCGTGATGTGATGCTTCCTTTTTGGATTCTGAATTTAACGTGTTACGAGGCCATTTGTCAGAAACAGTGTTCGCTGGAAGATTCGACTTCGGTTTTCACGCGCAGATATAGCACACACTCAGCACAGACACAGGCATAGATTGCAGAGGTTTTTTGAAATCTTAATCCGTTAGATCTTCTTCCTCTTAATTTGCAATAAGAAGAAGTCATAAAAGAGAATGTTAAGAGCTCTCCAACTAATGGCCGCTCCCATATTTAAATTAGAGCAAAAATCAATAATAATAATAGAATGTATATATGAGTCATTATTCTTTCCTTTTTGAATATTGTATTATTTATAAAATGTGAAATGATTCGACATATTAGAATCCTATGATTTCATACTGCAATCTTGTTGTATTTCATATAATGGACAGTTACGAATCCCAAATCTTTCATAATTGGCTTCATATATCCCATAATTATTTGGTCTCATTACAGCTCAAAGGAGAGCTTCTCACAATTTGACAGAAAATTTCTCACAACTTCATGTAGAGAGTTTTCCACAGTTCGGTGAAAAGCTTCCCACAACTCAATATAAAGAATTTTCCACAGCTCACTGGAGAGCTTCGCACAACTCGGTGTGGAGAGATTCTCACAACTCGGTGGAGAGCTTCCCACAACTCGATCAAAGCTTCCTACAATATTTTATCTTGCTTTTATATCATGCAACCAAGGGTATTGAGCTAAGATTGCTAAACCGAGGTCATCAAGCCATCTACATCTATATATATAGGCACACACACATATATATGTCCAAAGATGAATTTATTTTCGGGGCTTCAATTAACTCCATTAATGGCTAAGCTCAAGAGACGATTTTGGATTTTTGACTTGAGAAATTTAATTCGGTATATTATTAATGCCCCCTCAACTCCAAACGTTGATTCATGAAATCGATGGGTAGAGTTTAACTAAGGTATATAATTCAAAATTTTCTTGGACTAAGTTTTTAGCTAGGCCCATATCTTGAGCTAATATTCCACTTGGTCAAGTCCGTAACTGGACCTCAAACTGCATTATCTCTCGAGTAGGTCCATAATTTAGAGTCAGGTCCTTTTGCCTTGGGTAGGTTTATAAGCTAGGGCTGAAGTTTTGTGATGGCTAAAGAGTCAATGCCTAGTTGAAAAATTGAGGCATCTAATTGGATACACAGAACTAGGTTTTCTGGGTGGCTAAAGAGTCAATACCCAGCTGAAAAAGTAGAAACACCTAATTGGATACTTAGAGTCAAGTTTTTTAATGACTGAAGAACCAATACCCAATTGAAAAACCAAGACACCTTGTTGGATATTTAGACCACAGAGTCAGATATTTCGGCGGTTGAAGAGTCAATACCCAACTAAAAAGTTGAGATAACTAGTTGGATACTTAGACCACAAAGCCAGATTTTTTGAATAGTTGAAGAACCAATACCTGACTGAAAAGCTAATGCACCTAATTGGATACTTAGACCACAGAGTCAAATTTTTTGGTAGTTGAAGAGTTAATATGTGACTAAAAAGCCAAGTCATCTAGTTAGATACTTAGATCACAGAGCCAGACTTTATGGTGACTGAAGAGTCAATACCTAACTAAAAAGTTGAGACACCTGATTGAATACAAGGTTTTTATATCTTTCCTTCAAACTTATTTTTAGCCTTGTTATTAACAAACCTTCAAGTAGATAAAAGAGTCATAACTTTTTATTTAGAAATAAAATAAGAAACCTTCTCATATTATTTCAAGGGTGGAGTTTGTTCAAGGCAATCCTTGTGGATTTTTTTTTCAAATGATTGTGTTTCTTTAGCTTGAATGCCTCCTATGACAAATTGCCTGAGGTGACCTTTGTTGATGAGTCTTTCAATCTAATATTTGAGGTATCGATATTCTCCAGTGTCGTGACCATAGTCCCAATAAAAATGGTAATACTTGGACTTATTTGTTAAAGCGAAGAGGTGGAGGCCACTTTAGATATTCCTCATGTTCAATCTGAGCTAACACTTCAGCCCTTGGGCTACTCAAGGGTGTGTATGCTTGGAATTTAGTTTGGCCCTTTTATTGTTCAGTTCTCTATTTCTTATACTCAGAGAGTTTAACTCTTAACAATCTTTCTTCGGCTTGCTATTTTTCTCTGATTCTCCTTTTGCTAAAATTATCTCTTTGGTGTCAATATGTTCTCTTGCCTATTAGATAAACTCGGTCATAATTTGAGAAGGTCGATGTGCAATCTCATAGGCAACCTGAATTTGGCATATCTCATTAATTGTTGCAACAAAAACTATTGAGCTATCTACTTTGGTTACCTCCAATCTAGTTCTATTGAATCGAGTCAAATAGCTCCCGAGGCTTTCTCCTTCCTTTTGCTTTAGTATTAGAAGTATGGAAGGGTCCTTCCAGCGAGCACAAGTGAGATGAACTGCTCCACGAACCTATCGGATAAGTCATTAAAGCAAGTAATGAAATACCTCAAGAGACTAAAATGCCAAGTTTGGGCTGATCCTTATAGTGTTATCGAAAACGCCTTGCACATAGTTTGAGTCTGATGCCTCTTGTAGTATCATCGCGTTTCGAAAGGTGCTAACATGATCTACTGAATCTTTCATGTCATCATACACCTCGTAGGGAGGTTACCGAAACTTCGGTTATATAGGAGAATATGCCACTTCGGGAATTAGAGGGGTGTTGTATCTATCATGATGTGTGTGATTCAGTGCTCCCAATAGTTCTCGACTTGATTGTGAGATGAACTCCCTTGGGTTGCCATATGTAGCTCTAATTGAAACTCGGCTAACATGTGTGCGGTACATGGACTAGTCAATTGGGACATATGTAAGATTTATCCATTGTAGTCTCTAGAGGCTTAATGCCGAAGGGGAGCTATGGCTGAGGGATCACCAAGAGCTTGGTCGTGATGTTCAACAAGGTGTGTATGGCTTGCAGCTTGGTGTTATGCCTCATATTGTGCATTCAGTGTCATATCTCGGTTTGAAGTTTGAACTTGAGCTGGAACTTGTTGCTAAGCACTATGGAGTGAGAGAGTCTACATCCTTTGGGCTTGATTCTGCATCTGTTGAGCTTATAAGTTTTGCATACTTTGTGGACCTCAAGTAATTGGATCATTTGTTGAACAGTTGTGGCAAAGGTTTGGAACTAATGCTGACTTACCAAGTTGGAGGATCCGAAGGGTTACTCAAGTACCGTTGACAAGAGGGCTGCCCAAGGCTACTACGATGGCTAAGTTGCTAAGCTGGTGCATTGAGTTGGTTGACTCGACTCACTAGATGAGTTATGTGATTATGTCGGTGTCAAAACTGTCTGCCTCCAAGTGGATTCTTTGACAATAATGGTCGTGCCACTCAAGGTGGCATCATTAGATGATTATTGGAGAACTCTTAAATCAGCAAAGAAGAGCGGCGAAGAGGATCTCAATGAAAATATCACTATTGATGGAATCTGATTCGCCATTGGCTTCGATCTGAGAGGCACCTTGAGATCTCAATCCGCTATGCCTTCTTCCTCTCAACCTGCAACAAAAAGACGCCATGAAGGAGACCACTAGGTGATCTTCGACAATGGCTACTCTGATGCTTTCAATTAGAGCAAAGATCAAAAATAAGAGTAGAATGTATATAGGAGCCCTCGTCCTTACCTCTTCGAAAATTGTGTTATTTATAGGGTATGAAACGATTCGGCATATTAGAATATCATGATTTTGATTTGCAATCTTGTATTCCATGTAATGGATAGTTATGAATTTCAAATCTTTCGAGATTAACTTCCAAAAATAAATATAGATTACATCCCATGATTATTTGGTCTTTGTCACAACTCGGTGGAGAGTTTCCCATAACTCAATGTAAAGAACTTCTCACAGTTTAACGAAGAGCTTCTCACAATTCAGTATAAAGAGTTTTCCACAACTCGGTGAAGAGCTTCCCACAACTCAGTGGAGAGTTTCCCACAACTCAGTGTAAAGAACTTCTCACAACTCAGTAGAGAGCTTCTCACAACTTGGTGCAGAAATTCTCATAGCTCGGTGGAGAGTTTTCCACAGCTCTATAAAGAACTTCCCATAACTTGGTATGGAGAGCTTCTCACAGCTCAGTCAAGACAAATTTTAGCTTTTATTGATCATTTGACTCGAATATTTTATCTTGCTCTTATGCCACAGGACCGAGGGTAGCGAGTAGAGATTACTGAACCAAAATCACCGAACCATCACTTTTGTGTGTGTGTATATATATATATATATTATATATATATAATATATATATATTACTTATTACATATATGTGCTCGGAGATGAATTTATTATCAAAGTTTTAACTTACCCCATCAATAACTCAACTCAAAAGACAATTTTGGATTTTTGACTTGAAAATTTTAACTTTGTGTATTATCAAAAATATTAAAGGCACAAAATATATGTACGTGTGTCTATTACAAAGCACATCATTGCCAATGAACCAGACCATTTTTTAATGCTCATGGTCATGTGCTAGTAAAATATGTTTAGTTAAATCTACTTCATGAATAGGAAATTATTTGATTGTTAAAAAATAAATAGAAATATGAAAAAAAATTATATAATCTACTTCTAATATTTGACTAAATGAAAATATATTTTAACAAATATAATTATTAATATGTAAAATATGATTAAGTTAGAAAAATTTATAAATAAATAGATAAATAATATGAAAATTGAAATCTAGTGTATCACAATTCAATCAATGGTTTCATAGTCATATTCATTTATCGTATATAAAATGTCATGTGTTTGAAGCTTATTAAACTTAATTATTCGAAGGATTTCTTCTGTCCAATTAAGTAACAAAAGTTGACAAAAATGATTTTACTTCCCACTATTTTCAGACAACCAACCACGCTCTGAACCCTTGAATATAATTCAGCAAAACCTGCTCATATCTAGAAGCAAGCGCTCGGCATGGGATCCTTAATCATAAAACTACTATAATTCAAAAATTAAGGAGTAAAGGTCACTCATTCTGAAAGTGTACTAGTCTACAAAAGAGAAGCTTCTAGTCTCTGCATGAGCAATCTAAAAAGAAACTAGAAATCTTGATATGAAAGTTAAAAGGGCTAAGCCCATCAGAGTCAAGGAATCATATTATCCTGTACAATATGATTCAAGCATAATGCACCCACTAACAAGTTAGGGAGCCTTTAATTGATACACAAACTGATGCATTAAGAAAAGAACATAGCTGCTGCTATTGACTACCGGCAGCTACAGATAGGATACACGAGAAAATCAAGCATGCCAACTTGTTGCCTTCTTAACAATTAGAAAAGATAACAATGCTTACCTTACAAAATCACATGGAGCTATGATTATTCCAAAGGTCGTCAGGTTATTATTCACCAATCAGTTTGTAATTCCACCAATCAAACAGTTATTTGAGAGCTTCCAGAGAGTAGAAGTAAAGAGATTTAGCCTTGAAAGCAAAGAAAATTGCATTAAACTGACCGGCGTTTAGAGAAGAATAATTCCAAGGTAAACATAATGCAAGCAAAGCATCGTTGCTAGAATTTTATGCTTGACATGCAAGAAAAAATGATTGAGATTGATTAAGTATGAAGCTTCTCACCATGAAGTATGATTCCATAGCAAACTCAACCGCAAGCAAAGCATCTTCAGGGAGTTCTAGGAAACCAATCGAACAGGATCATCTGAAATCTAAGGACTCAGTTAGAAGCATACCTCCATATGTCATATTTGATCAACAAATGGAAAAGCCGAAATCCTTATGGAAGCATAAAAGAACTTGAAACCCGAAAAGTATTTTCCATTAACACTTGTAATTCATTTTATCAATACAATCTGGTCGACACCCTGCACCATTATCCTGTACCAGGAGGGCATCATCTCTAAATTCTTCATTTACAAGATACCTAAAACAAGCAGCAGCTACCTCCATCCATCCAAATACACCCTACACTGGATCACCGTCCTCCCGACCCAAAAACCTGGAACAACTGTAAATCCAACCTTCGGTCTCGACAACTTCCCATATTCCAGCCCCTTTGGGGCATCCTTCCTCACCACACTTTCCATGTAGACTGTGGAGGACTCCGTCCCCTGACCCACCTGAAATATCTCTACAACAGGGTCATATGCCCATGCCAACTTATGAAGCATCCACACAGAGCTTGCCATGCTCACAAATGGCTCATAAAGAGGGTTTGCAGGCTGCAACGAGCTGCATGACAAATTCCAGCACTCTGAATTCCCAAAAACAGATGATTCCAAGTTCGAATTGAAGAGTTTGTCATACTTGTTCCTGCAAAATCTCGCAAAGGAGCAAACAGGGCTTGTTTTCATCAGTTCAAATGCATCGACTGCAGAGTGTTGGATGAATTGCCTCAGTGAATATTGCCTCCGTAACCGCACTTCATAGGAATTGTACCCGTTCTCCTCAAATTCTTCCAACCCATAATTATCCGAATCAAACTTTTCCAGCATAATTAAGCAAATGTAGGAGAGAACAGCATACCGCCGGTGACCCGGCTTGGCGTAATTCACATCAGGATGGATAGAATTTGTGGCGGAGACGAGATCCCAACCAGAATTCTTCATAAAATCCATCAGAACCTTGGCGAAGTGATGCATTAACCGGCAAGAATCCCGCAGCACCGAGTCGAACACCCCGACGGTCAAGAAGGCCTCGACCTTCTCGTCCGGCGGGGAGCACGCCCGCTCGAGCCGATGCTCCAGCTTCGCCACCGAAGCTTCAAGCGCCTGCAAGCGGAGCTTAAGCGCCGACGCCTCGGAGTCCTTCCGGTCGAAGTCGGCCTGCAGGCGGCTGAGAGCGGTCTCAAAGGCGCGGAGCAGGCTCTGGTTCTCCCGAACCTGGGACTCGAGGAAGGAGGAGAGAGGGGGAATGGGCTCAAGGCCAGGCTCAGAGTCCGGCATCAAGGAGCGCTTGAGTTCCGAGAGCCGGCGGAGATGGGTGACCGCAGAGCGGTCGGCGGCAGAGGCGGCGTTGGGGTCGAACGGGGCGTGTGCGGCCTGAAGCTGAAGGTAGGCGGCGCGAAAGGAGGAGATGGCGGAGAAGAGTGAGGGGAGTAGGATTTGGGGATCCCGGCGGGGGAGCGGGTCAGGCTTGATGACGACGACGCGCTGGCCAGTGATGACCTCCTCGGCGGCGGGCGGATCGAGATCAACAGCGGAGATTTGGTCGTCGTCGTCGTCGTCCTCGTCCTCGGCGAAGAACTCGATGGTCTTGGTCTTGAAGGCCAAGGCGAATTTCTGGAGCATTTTGGCAGAAGAGATGGTGGGGAAGGGGAGGGAGTCGACGGCCTTTTTATTTTGGCTTTGGTTTCGTTTTTGGGCCGATATGATGAGCTGTGTGGGAGTGCTTTCGGTTTTTTGTATTTTTCTCTTTTTTCTTCTTTTGCTTTGCTCAGGTTGAAGCGGGCCAAGCGGCGGGAGGTTTTTGTAACGGGGAGATAACGATTGGTCATTAGTGGCCAACGCTAGGAAGCGAATGTCGATTGCAATAAATCGGAAACTTTATCAAACCACTATTTGCACCATAATAAAATTATTTTATGTACTGGTAACGCCACACAAATTTAATATTTATTTTTAACTACTTTTTTGGGATTTTATTACTTGCAATTTTTTATTAATTTTGAAGGTGAATATTTACTTATATATCACATGAAATTATTTTTTTACTTTTTACTAGAATATTTTTCAGTAGCTAAATTTGTAAACAATTCTCTAAGATTTTGAAAAATTTCTCCATGCAAATACTTCAGTTTGAGCCTTCGTTTGTCTTTAGTTGAGTTATACACTCTTCACTTACAATATTTTTTTATTTTTTAAATAATAAATTAATTTTATAGTCAAACTATTTTGCATTATATTTTGTATAAAAATAGATAAAACATCAAATATGATACCGTAGGATAAATATCTATAAATAACACTGTGAAATAATATTTGTAAATATATCTGATTTTTAACTTTTACATTCTAAACTATTATAATTTTGGCAAAAAAAAAAAACTATAAGATGGGTAATTATAAGTAACACCATATTTTGAAATTTAATCACATTATAAACTTATTACAACTTGCATTGAAAACCTGCAAGACATATAAGCACTGCTTTAACATTTATTTATATTTTAATCTAGTTATAATTTGCAAGTCACACCATGTAAAATAAATAATTATAAAAAATACCATATGTGCAAAATAATTATAAACAACACCTTATAAGTAAATTAATTGTAAATAACACCCTATAAGTAAAATAATTACAAATAATATTTTATAAGTAAAATAATTGCAAATAACACCATGACAGGAAACTTATTTATATTTTAAACCTATTACAATTTGCATAAACCAACCTAAAAACTTGCACATAACACCCTATTTTGTTAAATATTTTCAAAAAGAGCCTTATTTTCAACACAAAAAGAAAAAAATTGTAACTTATATGCAGTAGCTTTCTAATAATGTTCTGGAACTTCCAATTTGATAGAGGCACAAATAGCTTGATTAACCCACTGATTTGAGTCCAAAGGTTATAAGCTATGAACTTTTCAAGTCCGAAAGATAGAAACCAAAATTTTGAACCCAAAATGGTATGACTCAAATTTAAATCTAAATGCTGCATCCCATGAACATTCGAACCCAAATTTAATAACCCGCATATTGAAATCCAAAGATTATAACTCACGAAACTTGAAACCAAGAGACTATGGAGTTGTAGACCGAAGGGCCAAGACTATAACTTGTGTAATTTGAATTCCAAAAGCCTAAAACCCACAAATTGAATGTTGAATGCTATAATCTGAGAAATTTGAACCCAAAGACTACAATCCATGGATTTAAGTCCAAATGCTAATTTTCAAGGAAGGCTATGACTCTTGATTTAAATCCAAAGGTAAATAACACATTAATTTTAAAGCTCAAAGTTTACAACCCTTGAGAGTGAACTCTAAAAGACTATAACTTATGAAATTTGAAACCCATTTAGATCCCAAAACTATTCCTATTGACTTTGAAACCTAAAGTTATAACCCGCATATCGAAATTAAAAGCTTATGATGCACTAATTTTAAAACCCGAAAGACATAATCTACTAATTGAGTTCCAATGGTTATAATTCATGAACAACAAAGACTATAACCAACGGATTTGAATTCAAATACTATAACCCACAAACTCTCAAGTCCAAAGGCTAAATCCATGGAGGGCATAACCTACAATCTATAACTCACTAATTTAAATCTAAAGATTCTACTCATGAACTTAAAAACCTACAGTTTGTAACTCATGGACTGAATTCCTAAGACTATAATTCACAAAATCTGAAGAAGGAGAAAAGCGAAGGAAAACAAGGAGAGGAAGAAAAATTTTAAAAAAAAAGGAAAAGAAGAAGAAGTAAAAAAATGAGCAGAAGGAGAAGGAGGAATAAGTGGAAGAATAAATAAAACAAGAAGAAAAAGAAACACAAGAAGCAGAAGAAACAAAAGCAGCTTTTTAAATAAAGTTAAAATCCAACGGATTATCCAGTTAAGGTCCATTGAATATTTTTGACAGATTCTAAATAATGTTTTGAACAGATTTCAAATGAATTTTTAACAGATTTGGTCCCTGAGTCTAATGAATCAGAGTATATTGACAGCCCTGAATGAGGATTTCCATTTACACCAAATACATCCTCCGCTCTATCCTGCTTGTTCTAAAGTCAGTTTTTGCATCTCATATTGAATTGAACATCATTTGGCCACCCAATTGTGCATTTAGCCTGCTAACAAATATCCCAACATTGCTTTTGTAAAATTTCCAGAAATTATTGAGATTACTCAAATTCCTCCAAATCAATAGAGAATTTAAATAACAAGTTGCACAGTCTGCCTGCATATGCATAATCACAATGCACACACAAAGCAACAACTGGTTTCTTTATTGGATACATCCCCCTTAGTCTATCACAAGTAAAGCTTGAATCGGTAGTGGTTAATTACTGTTCTCAATAATTATACATTACATAAAACCACAGGACTTGCATAGCAGGTAGGCTGCAGCAAGTTGCAATATTTACCTCCAAGTTTACAAGGTAATAACATTAGTCCCAGAAGTACATGTCCTGTTTGAGCTTGACGGTTAAAAGATCGCAAGGCAAGCAAAACAGGAATCATGCCTGGAGTGGTCAGTATTGAAATCTTGACTACCTAGTACCAATCAACTGCAGCAAAAACTACATTTTTTTAAAGAAATTATGTAACGAGCATAGCAATGATTTAGTCACGGTTATGCCGCATGCTTTTGACCTTGGGTCTCACTGAGCACTCTGACCTGGATCTGTCTGACCTGCTTGGGCATCAGAATCCAAGTTTCCTTGGTCACTATCACTACCGGGGTGTTGCTTGTTATTGTCAGGCCTTGAGCCATCTGCTCCTGTTGGTAGCTCTCCAAGTTTTTCCTGTAGGGTTGCAGTGTGTTTTAATTAAAGAGTGATAAAAGAGGGTGAAACAAGGTACCAGGAAACGATGTCACCTTAAGAGAGGCATTCTGCATAAGAAGTTGCTCATACTCTTGTCTAATCCGGCCTACTTCTGCTCTAAGGGAAGAATTCTCCTCCTTCAAAGCCTCAACACGTTGAGCTAATTCTTCACATTCCGCCTAAAACTCACCATTAACAAATAACTCATCTTTTAAATGTCATGTCACTAAATTCGTGAATTGCTTGGATAAATCAATTCCAGGCTAGAAGAACACACTTCTTACCTGTTTTCGTAACCTGGATCGTCTTGCAGATTCCCTATTTGATTGCTTTCTCCTTTGCCGCTTCAGTTCTCTTTCATCCTGGTCTCAAAAAGACAAACACAGTGTGTCAACAGGA
The DNA here is from genome assembly GCA_005019695.1 of Trichopus zeylanicus subsp. travancoricus. Taxonomy (NCBI): domain Eukaryota; kingdom Viridiplantae; phylum Streptophyta; class Magnoliopsida; order Dioscoreales; family Dioscoreaceae; genus Trichopus; species Trichopus zeylanicus. Next base: position 210,506 of record RXID01014318.1, read on the forward strand.
AAACCATGCAAGAAGAGCTTTCATGGCACTGGTTAAAGATCAAAATCATGAAAAAAATACAAGAGACAAGGTCAACAAACAGAATCATGGAAAAAAATTGCACAAGAAGAGCATTCAGACCCACTGTTAAAGATCAAAATTATGACAAAGAAGCATATACTACCATAGCCATGCAAAGAATAGCCATCCACAGTTACAATAAACTAATTCTAAGGGAATCTTATAGAAGTGATCACAGATGCAATAAGATTAAAGGTAAAATGGTGAAAAAATCGATGCTTGTTTCCTCTCTCAATTGGTCATCTCCAGATGCCAGATGGTATACAACCTCTTTCCAAGGTTGTCTTGGTGCAGATTTTGGCATTGATCTGTGAAAAAATAAAGCCAAGTTGAAGGGTGATGTCCACAAAAGCCTAAACACTTGCTATCTTATACTTCAGTCTAGAGAATCCTTGCGTATGAACTTTATTGTAGTGAAGCTAAAGGAAATGTTTGACATTACCATGAAAAGAATCAAAAACAGGCAACAAGATTCACGAGAAAATATGACGAGCCAATTAGTAAAACATGGACTTGGTCATAGACCTATGTTGCAATACAAAAAGCTAAATTATCTCACATGACAAGCAATCCAGGCTGCTGATCATGTTATAAGTTGCAACATAGATATTGGATCTTAAGATACCTATTTCACAGCAGCTTCTCAAAGTTGAAAACACACACAGATCTTCATTCTTGAAGAAGTGTTACTATATACATATCTAAGGTGTACGGAAGCCATCACCTTCAAAGCCTCACATCTCTTATAAACACGCTCAACATTGCAAAAGTTCAAAAATATGCCACACTAAGGACAAAGTGTGGATGTCTTTACCATCATCTATCAAACATAAGAAACAAGCTAGAAATCTAAAACCCATCAATACAAGCCATCTTTCACAAAGATAAGTAAATTAGGATTTTAAGTATCCCTCAAGAAACAGTTTAATTAAACTGTTTACAAGAATAATTTAAAAGGCCAAGTAATAAGAAAGAACCTGAAGCCACATCTCAGATGGAACAAGGGCACCAGGAACAGTGGTAGAAGGAACCTTCCCATGAATTGGAGGAATAGTTGATGGAGCAGATGCACCCCAGTAGTCCATCCCAATATTTAAGTTGGTAGTGGGGCCAGCAACACCTCCAGAAGAAACAGCTGGTGGCATAGGCATGATTGTCATAGCTTGTGTTAAAGCAAGCTGTGATGATACACAAGAAACTCCATTCTGAGAATTACGGGTGGCTTTACCATTTAGTGATGCATCAGCTGTATGTCGTTGCAAAGAATAAGCCTATTGTAAATGAATGATTTGAAATTTACCTAAAAGGATGTCACTTTATACACATACCTTCAAAACCCTCTTGCCTACCACTTGTCTTTCCCTGCGAATCCTGTGCAAACAAAAGTAATGGAACTCATAAAGGCTGGTGTAAGAAGATAAACATCTTTGACTACAATTTTAATCTCCAAAGAAAAAGATCAAACATACTAATATGCCAATAAGAAACTCAAAAAAATGACAAAAATGGCAAGTTCTGTTTAACTGCTAGCTCCTTCTTAATTTCAGCAAGAGCAATTGCGATACAAACGTAGTCAAAAAGCACTTCAGGCATATTAAATGGAAGTTCATGATTCCAAATGATATGGCATTTGTTAAAATCATAGCTCTTGTTATACTTGGACTTCACTCATCCAAGAAACTAAAGGCTTTCCACCATAACCTATATGGCCTATATCAAAATAACAGTACATCAAATCTGTCATTATAATACCAAATTTCCATAATTGTGACACTAAATTAGGCAGACAAAGTCTACTGGGGAGCATGGACAAGAATGTGGTAATCTGATTGATGATTATGTAAACATCAAATGGTACAGCATCAACACCTAGTCCACGTTGATCTTATAACAACAAAATATAAATATAGAACTAAAATCAATAGCAGTATATGGGACAAGTAATAATAGTTTAATCATGCTCAAAACATATACAATTTGCTACATAGCTAAAAACCGCATATTGTAGGAAACAGCTACTTTCTGCAACAAAACAACCTAAGGAATACTGTAGCTTCTTGACAAACCCATGCCCCAACACAAAAGTAGATGCACCCCATTCTAACTTTTGGCAGATGATGTAAGTGCCTATTTCCTCAGTTGATATAGTGACACCCCCACAGAATCATATGTCAGGTAATGTACAAGAGATAACAACAATGAATTTCATGTAGAAAACTTAATTCCTAAGGAGGAACACATTCCTGCAGAAAAACAAATTATGTATTTTAAATAATAATAAAGACCAAGTAAAATGGAGCTCACATTAGAATTAGCATCACTTCCTTCACTTGAAGCTTCACTTCCGCTTTCCCCACTACGAAGCCACAAATTGCAAGTGAGCTATTCAATAGAAGCAGATGTAGTAAAATCATGTGCTAATTCAGCCTCTATACACTGCATACCTCTGTGAAGGAACTCCATTGGTTGGTACACCTGATGTTTTAGTCGATTCACTGTTGTTCTTTCCTGTAATCATGTTCAAACTTCCTAAACTTCCTCGTGTTCTCTTAAGGGGGTTCTTTTCCTTGCCTTCAGGCAACTTACCATCCACTTCAGTTCCACCAGGCACAGCCCCCTGAGGAACAAAATTAAATACCAACATGATTTACCTAACTTATGTATCAATATACACCAGATCTGGAAAAGATAAACTTGAACAGGAAGTGAAATGCTCACAGAAGCCTCAATATTTCCATTTGGGGAAGGCATGGCATATGGACTAAATGGATGTGACCCCTACAAAGCATAATAAAAAATAATGGTGCAGGGCAAGAGTCAGTACAGTCCACATCAAGCAAAATTGGTGAAAAACTGCAGTAAACTATACAACCTATTGAGACAAGAGACATCTCACAAGAATTTACCGGTGGAATAGATGGATGAGCATATAAACCTCCAGGAGGATACATGACATACGGGGGTGGTGGAGTCCCATACGGAGGCATAATGTGCTGTAAAAATAAAAAAGAATAAAACACATACTATAATAGATCACAAGTAACACTGCAAATAAAATGTACAACAATTACAAACTTTTTGTTCTTGACCATAACTGTACACATAAATGGGCTGTTCTCATCTAAATTCAAGAACTGATTTCTGCCATGGGGTCATGTTGAAATGCACAATAGCACAAACACAAAATTACCCTATTTGAACTCTATGAGACATATCACAGAAAAAAGAGTTCAACAAATCCCATCATGCAGCAGCAGAATTATAAGCTAAAAAAGAGCACCTGGCCCCACATGTAAGGATGAGCTTGAGGACTTGATGCCACTGGAGAAGGAAAGAACCCATGAGGTGGCATTGGCGAGTATGCCTGCCATAATCCAAAATAAAAGATCACAACTCTCTCCAAATTAAAGATATCTTCCTTGGTTCACGAAAGCGAGTGAAGTTCTTGCATTGAACATGAGAAAGACAAGTAAAAGTTTGTCCAGATCACCTGAAATCCAGACCATTCAGGGTAGGCTGCAGGTGTAGCACTAGAAGTAGTGGCCGCCGGCTGCTCCTGAATAAAAGAAACCGACAGGTCAGGTCACCTCGCAGCCTAGAAAGAAATCCAACGGCTCAATTGATCAACAATAGGCAACAAATCCAGTACCTGTGCCGCCGACGTCTTCGCAGCCTTAGCCGGCGTCTCCGGATCGCTACTCCCCATGATTTAACAGCCCCTTCGCGCACTTTCCCTATTCCTCTTCAAGCCATAAAATTCACAGCAATTATCGAAAATTTTTACGAACTAAATTGCAATTTCTAACGCAAACCCCACTCCGGTGTTCGCCCTACAAAACCCTAGCTTTTCCACAACCGAGAACACCACTGAAAACCGAAAATTCTGCAACCCAAAGAGAACAACGTATAAATTGACACAAAAATCAAGCTTTTGGGTTTGAAAAAAGTAAGAATTCACCACAATAAGATTCAAAAACCGAAAAAAGTAGAAAAAAATCGAATTTAACACTGCGCGTTGAAGAAGAGGGTCTTCGGAAATGATACAAACCCGAAATTATGGCAGAAGATCCGGAGGGTTGGGATCCATTTGCGAATTCCTCAAAGAAGGGAGCAAGAAGAAGAAGGGAAAGTGTGAATTGTAGCGATCGGAGAGGAGAGGGGGGCGAAGGGTGTGAGTTTGCGGAGAGAGAAAACTTCGCTATCGGGTTGAAATAGGCTTTCGTACCAGAGTAAGATATTAAGGATAAGAGGCCAGGTTAGATTAACCGGGGTTAACCTTAAGCTCACCTAAACCGCGCTATTGGTTTTGGCCGGTTCAGCTTAGGAGCGTAAACGAGCAGAGCGTTCGAGCCGTGCTCGGCCAGAAGACGCGAGACCGAGCTTGGCTTGATTCAGCTCATAAGTTCGTTCAAATAAATCAGACTCGAATTTGAGCTCGAATTCAAATTTATTTTTTAATATTTATTTTGTAATATTTTAATATTAAAATAATGTTAAAAACTTTTATGATAAATATGATAAATTACATTTAAAAATATATTATATAAATAAACATAAATATAATTTTGAACTAAGTTTTTGGAGTTTTTCTGAGAAAGAATAATATGCAGGTTCATATTATATATATTACGCTTTCATCACAGATATAGAAGATAATTTAATAACTAAAGATTCAAAAATTATTATAATAGTCTTCGTATCAAGCAAAAGTTTGCTTTAGTTGTGCACCCATAATCTAATGGACCCATCTAGATAACCAATTAAAGCTTATTTAAAGGAATAAAAAAGTGCCTAGAAAAGGCCAAAAGCCCTTAGATTGAAGAGTTACCACATGTTTTATATTTATACCAAACCATTTTCAGACCTTAACCAATGAATCACTGTTTCTCTTTACTTACATGGTCAGGGCGGTCATTCTTGTAGAAGTTAGCCTCACCTTATTGCGACTCAGGGCCTATGATCTCGAAGCAAATGAGTAGAATCTCAGAGTAAATAAATACCTTATTCTAGAGGACCAAGAAAAAGCTCGTACAAGGATCATAGAATACCAATGACGAGTGACTCAGTACTACAACACTCAAGTTGGTAGTAAAGAATTAAAATTGGGAGATTGGGTGCTATGCCGAATTAAACTTGCTAACTAAGATTTAAGTCAACTATCACCAACATGGGTGAGTCCATTTAGAGTCACTTGAGCTATCAAACTAGGAGCATACAAGCTAGAGTATGGAGATGGTGAAGCCCTTCTAAGAATATGGCATGTTGAAAACCTAAGAAGGTTTTATCTCTAAGTTTTATATCTGAAGTAAAACTTATCCTTCTTATCTTTTTAAGGAAAACTAAAGTTTTGACAAAATGATAGCTCATACCTCACAAAAGACATGAGTCTATTCAGGCACAAAGACCTCAGACCATCGAAGCATAAAGACCTTAGACTGTCAAAGCACAAAGACTTCGAACCACTGAGGTACAAAGACCTGGGATAGTCCAAGCACAAAGACCTCGGTTCGTTGAGTTATAAAAACTTTAGTCCACTGATGCACGAATACATGGCTCCACCTAGGCACAAAAACTTTGACTCGCTGAGGCACACAAATCTCAATCTACTAAGGCACCAAAACCTGGGTTTGCCTAGACACAAAGACCTCAGTTCGTTGAAACACAAAGACTTAGGTCCATCGAGGCATAAAGACTTGGATCCGCCTAAGCACAAAGACCTCGATCCATTGAGGCATAAAAGACTTAGGTTTGCTGAGGGCACAAAGATCTTGTCTCGCTGAGGTATAAAGACCTCGATCCGTTAATGCACAAATACTTAAGTCAGCCCAAGTACAAAGATCTTGGTCCACCGAGGTATAAATACCTGGATATGTCTACACACAAAGACCTTGGCTTGTCAAAGCATAAAAACTTTAATCCATCGAGGTACAAAGACCTCAACTCATCAAGGCATAAAGATCTAGGCCCATCGAGGTATAAAAGATTTGGGTCTACTCAAACACAAAGACCTTAACTTGTCGAAGTACCAAAAACTCTAACCCAGTAGGGCACTAAGACTTCGAGAACATGAAAACCATAAGATAAAGCCTCAAAGGGTAAGAAGACTTTCGGAAGTAGGCTCAAACTCCAACCAAGGTATTGGATCTTGAGAAAACAAGAAATAGAACTCCCCAGTTCTACAGACTGCAAAATCTCAATTACAAGGATTACGAAAACTTAGGCTAATCCAAACACGAAATTTTGCCCTCGAACAAAAATAAATTTCCTTCACCTCTAATCTATGCGGCCATCATCACGGAGCTGTCACTTAGTATTTTTCTTTTTTTATTTGCGGCACAAGAAGAAGGAAAGGGAGAAACACGTGAGAACTGAGATTACAAGCTCGAGAGCAATACTCACCTATTCGAACTATAAATCAAACCAATCTTTGAAAAGAAGGAAAACTTTCATTAATAGGAAGCACATAACATTCAAAATGCCGATTTCTTGGCTACAAAAAGAAATACATTAAGACTACTGTGGAGGATTTGGAGCATTGGCCAAACCACCTTCGTCTTTGGAGCTGCCAAGAGAGAATTCTGAGTCGACACTTGAAAGATCTTCAAAAGGGGTTGTTCATCCTCACCAAAGGGCAAGTTGACTGATATTCTCATTTCCTTCCAAATTCTCTCAATATGCTTGACCAATCCTCAAAGACCAAGGATCAAAGTTTGCCCTTGCCAAGTTATGAATTAATGTATCTCAACAAGTTAAGTACACATTGTCGAAGGCCTCGGCGTTTAGATGATCGACCTCTATGAGATACTCCTCAGACTCCTTAAAATCTTTGATAGCCTAAGTCTGAACATCTTGAAGAAGTAGCTCATAGTCGTGACTCATCTAAAATGAGGTGAGGACATCCTCCTGAGCCTTCAAAATGGTAGCAGTATGGGATTTTAGGAGTCTTTCTTCCTCTCGAAGAGCCAAGTCCCTCTCCTCCTCTGCCTTCAACCGTGCTAACTCAGCCATTGTCTTCTCCTCTTCAGCCATATTTAACTTTGCTATGGCCAAGTCCCTTTCTCCAATGGCCTTTAGCTTGGCCTCATGTTCGGAGGCAAGCTCGAGCCGAAGCAAGTCCACTTTGAGTTGCAAAGCCTCAGTGAAGTCAAGCTTCTTCCTACAAGAGGCCACCTCTTTCTTTGCCTCAAGATAATGCCTCTCTGTGTGATGGTAAATCTCCACTATCTGCTAAGTAAATCAAAAATTAGAAAAGTGCCATGATTCCAGGATCAAAGATGGCATACCACTTAGAAAACTTACATCAAAAGTGAAGGTTTCCCCATAAAGAAACAATTCAGTGGGGGACATTCAAGCGATGCATGAATTCAAATTGAATGCATCTGTCAAGCCTTCTTCCTCCTCAGCAAGCTCTTTGTCTGTGTGCCTCGTCAATCAAGAACCCAATGGGGCTACTTGCACCCCCGAGTAGGGGGGAAGGTACAACGATTAAATATCTATTACCTCGTGCCAAGCCCCACCTTCAGACTTGAATCCGAGTGAAGGCTTGATAGGCCCCTTAGTGGCCTCATCCCGTAGCACGAGAGGGTTTGGGCTCCTCTTTCTCTTCTTCTCCTCTCTTTTCTTATTCTTCTTGTCATCCTTGGAGGATTTGTTCTTCTTCTTCTTTTTCCTCCTCTCCGACTCTACAAGGTCTAAGGGTTCAACTGTCACCACTTTACTCCTTGAGGTAAGAAGGTTCTTTTTCTTCGGTTCCTTTTTTATTGAAGCCAACGGCTCAAAAGATCCTTCAGTAGCCTCCTCCGCCTTCTTAGGCTTTTGAGTTTGGAAAGGTAGGGCAACTCAGGGAGTACTAGCCCATTATTGCAAAGTCTGGTTCATAAAAGCTATCCAATTTAAACCTACATAAAAAACCAAGGTATCAATTATTTGCATAAATGTATAAATAAGGTAGTGCTATACGGGCTAAGATAGCTCAAGACCTGCTTGAGTCCCTAGCGACCGAGAGGCCGAGAGCACTGAGTCTCTCCTCACTTGTCCACCTTAGAGCAAAGTGATTTTTCACCGCTCGGACACCCGAAAAGAAAGTAGGCGACGAACCTCAGATGACACCTCAAGAGGCTTCCTATGTTGAAAAGGCTTCCCTCATTTCTCTCTAAAGCCCAAGTTTTTTGAGAGAAAACTCTCACTGGATGGTCCCTCCAAAAATAAATGGATGTAGGGTTGGCTCCGAATAACTTACAACCCTTCCTTGCCATGAGGTATCACTTGCCATTAGCACTCGAGCTTCAGCCACCTCGAAACGCAAAACATCTTGATAGTTGGTTCAGAACCTTTTACAATGACCAAAGCTTGGAACGTGATGATGAATTTCATCATCACATTAGGAACTAGTTGATCTAGGGCAAGATTGAAGTCAGACAGTACCCTTGATATGAATTTATCTATCGGATACCGAAGCTCACCTTCAAGCATTTCCAAATATGTTGTGAAGGCATGCCCGAATTTGATCCTCGAGGGTGGAGCTCTCTTGCTTTGAACAACACAAGTCAACTTTGACCCCATCTAGAAAATTAGATAATTGAACTAAATATTTGATCTTCTTCTCCTAACGTGTTTGCTTAGTTAATCAAACTCGGATTGAAAGGGATCTAGAGCTACATACTTAGAATAAAGGGAACTAGGTCATTACAAGAAAGAGCTTAGACTATAAAAAAGGGTTGATTTCTTGTGGAGTCTCAAAACCTATGAATTTTCATGCTCGGAAGCAGACCGCATGATGGGCTATTATTATACAAGCCTAAATGTAGGTCATCTGATAGCCAGACTTAAGTTTGCGAGGTGTTAGATATAGATAGTTGTAATGAGGTATGCGTATTGAAAATAGGGCTTAGTCAGGAAGAACCAATACCTAAAGCGTGAGTAGAGGAAGAGTCGGGAGTTGACAAACTATAGTAGCTAGAATAGACCCTCCTTGGGCGGATTTAAACACGCGGGAAGCTGGAATTGCCACCCCAACCCACCCCCCACCCCCCACCCCACCAACCCCCAACCCATACTCGCCAAAGAAGGGAGACCTGATATACCAGTCGTCAAAGGAGCAATGATGTCATTATTTGGGGTTTTACCATCACTGGCCATGAGAATTGAAGCAAAGGATTGGAGGAAGAAGAAACTAGGGTTTGGGTGTGAAAGTAAAAAAGGCTAAAAGTAAAATCACTGTCGTCCATTTTATTTTTATAGCACCACAAAACTCCCTAATGGTCGACATGTGGCAAAATTGAAGCCACCTGATTGCACCTGACATTTCAAAAAATGAATCCCGAATCTCAATGGACGCATACCAACCATCTGATCGTTACCACCAAATAGCCAGTTGCCAACACGAATAATAAAGACAACGCTACGAAAAGTGGCAAGCCCATGATGAGGGGACAATTTTTTAGAAAGGTAACCTCTTATCTCCCAAAGGTCCGTCAAGCTAATTGATGAGAAATTTTTGATAAAATATTCCCAAACTTCAAGCTGCAATAACTTGGTGTTCAAGCCTGGGAGTACTGATGATACACTTAGTTAATATTGCTACACCGAGGCAAAATCAATGGGAGTCGAACTCGAGGCCAAGGTGCAAACTATGGCATCTAAGACAAAAAATCTCTTTTACGTCAAGGTGTGAAAAAGCTTTAATACCGAAGTGAAGATAACTCGATATGTTGGTCGCCCAAGCTTTGGGATCCTCCTATAGAAGCCACTTCGAGTCGCCAAACTTGAGAACCTCAATAAGGTGAGTTTTAAGGCCATATAATAGAAAGATTCTATTCGCCTCTATCCCTGGAAATAAATCTCAAAGAATCTGGGATTCAACGACCTCTATCACGAAGGATTTGGCAAGATTATGGTGTCAAAGATCATGGGATCCTGATGCACTTGCACCCTATAAATAGAACAATCTCCAAAATGATAGAGACTAATACCTAATTTTTTATTCTACTTTATTCATTAAGTTGCTACCTAACTTGAGCGTCGGTATGGCCACTACTAGAGAACTCCAGGTGATTTTCTTCATGGTTTTTTCTGTACAAGACATTGAGAAGCTGACTTCTTGAGTGGTCAAGTGGACCGAAACCGACTTTGAACTAGGGCTTCCTCAACAACAATAATAATAAAAGAGCATGTGAAAAATTATTTTATTTTTTAATGACAATTTGATAGAAAATTATTGTGAATTTGGATGTCAATCTAAACTCGATGTACTGATCTAAACTAAATTTAGGACTCGCATTTTTAAAAATACAAAAAATTATTTATGAAATCATCATAATTACAAATAACTCTATAAAAATTGCATCTCTGAAATTTTTTTTCACTATTTCTAATAAAAAAAGAAGTATTTTCATTTTTTCCACTTTATCTCAAATAATATCAAACAAAATATATTCTAAATATTTTAAATTTTAACAGTAAATATACACTTGATAAAGTTTTTACAACTTATTTAATAAGTTAAGCAAAAATATGTAATTTTTAAAGTTTGGAATAGAAATATATAATTTATAATATTTTAAAGGAGTTTTATGTAATTAAAAAGGTGTTTTTAAAATTTTTTTTGCAATTTTTAAAAAATGAGGGCATATTTTGAAAATTCATTATTTTTTGTAAATTTGGATAAAATTAAGAACTTTCTATAAATTTTTAATAAAATAAATATTTTTTAAAACATTTTTAAAAAACGAGGAGTTTTTTATAATTTTTTAAGAAATTGATGATTTCTATATATTTTTTCAAATTGAGTATTTATAATTGACTTAAGCGTAAAAGTAAATTTTTAAATTTTGATTAAAATATAATTAAGGGGTTATGAATTATAAAATTAAAAAATAAAAAATTTAGATAAATATTGAAATCGTGAAAAATTATTGTTAAATATAATATATTTTCAAAGGGTTGTATTAAAAAAAAGGGATAATTACCTATAACCCCTATAATTAGCCTTAACTACCTATAACCCCGTAATTTCTGGAATTACCCACACCCCCCTCATTTTCGAAAATATTTACCCACACCCCCTTATTGTTATTTAATCAAAATTTTTCCAAAAAAGTTCAATTTTACCCTCAGTTATTTTTACAATTAAACCCCTAAAAACTCATTTTTTATATTTAAGACCCAAAATTTGATTTTTTTGCAAATAACACCCCAAAATTACTCTGATTTACAGAAAAGTCCTTGAAATTCGGATTTTTGCAAATAACCCCCCGAAATTATTTCGATTTACAGAAAAATCCCCAAAATTCGGATTTTTGCAAATAACACCCCGAAATTATTCCGAATTACAAAAAAGTCCCAATATTTTCTTATAAAACTCTCTCCTTCTTTCACTGTAGCCCTAAACTGAAGTGTCGCAGCTACCGCCGCTCTGCCGCTCCCTGCACAACTACTGCCATCGCTGCCCCGCTAGCGAGGAGATCGCCGTTCGGTCGCTACCCTGCGCCCCCCAGGCCGTCGCTGTTCTGCGCCGCGCCCTCCATGCCGTCGTCGTCGCTACTCTGTCCTTCGTTCTCGGCCCCCTGCTCTGCCCTCGCACCGTCGCTACCCCACTGGCGAGAACACTGTCATCCTGTCGCTGTCGTCACTGTCACCCTCCTTCGTCCTCAGTAAGCCACCACCTCCTTCCGAATCCGCCCCCCCTCCCGAACCCCCCCCCCCCCCCCTTTTTCTTCGCGGCCGCGGCTGGCGAGGATGCCTGGTGGAAGAAGGTCGGGTGGCGAACGTTTACGCGTGATGGCGCCCTGGTGTGGACGCCGGAGGCCGGGTGGTCTCGGTCGTCCGCGCCACATGCCCTCGAGCTGGCGTCTACTAGCCGCCCATCGCCGGACGGCCTTGGACCTGCTCCCCGCCTGATGGCCTCAGACCCCCTCCCCGCCCGACAACCTCGGACCCGCTCTCCGCCCAACGGCCTCGGACCCACCCATCGCTCCCACCCCCACCCTCGCTCCTGCCTCCGCCCCTAGACCGCCTCCGACACACCCCCCCCCCCCCCCCCCCCCCCCACACCCCGCTCCCTCCCCCATCCGAAGGCCTCAAACCCCTCCCTGTTCGACGGTCTTGGACCCCCTCCCCCCCACCCCGCCCGACGGACCCACCCACCGCTCCCACCCCCCACCGATGGCCTCGAACACCCCCCCCCCCCCCCCCCCCCCCCCCCCCCCACACACACACCCCACACACACACAGAGCCACCTGCCACAATCCTTCTATCTATTTTCTATATCTAATTTTTTGATATTATGTATTTACAGATGTCTGATTCAGAGAATATGATACAATTAGTGCTCCGTTATGGAGGATATTGGAAGGAAGTGGAACATACTTAAAGAAGAAAATATGTATTTGGTAGACAGAAGTCTTTACTGGTTGATAAAAAATATAACACATTTGCAGAATTATGGACTGAAGCCTGTAAATTGGTCGAATAAGGACAAATGAGTTACTTCTGAGCAAGTATCTATATCCAAACAGCAGTTCTCCAATTTATATGTCAATCAGCAGTGAAATTCAACTGAAAGCAATGTAGACAGTAATTTAAGACTTGAAGCATAACAATATTTATATATCAGTGGAAGACATAAGCGATCCTTTATCAACGGTGTCTGCACTAAGGTTGACTCCTTTGACAGGAGAATCGTCTGTGTATCACAGTGTGCAAAGAGATGAATATATTGATTCAGATTTAGATAATTATCCTTCTGATTCTAGTTTTCACAGTTTGATGTATTCTTCTGATGATGATGAAGATGAGGAGGATGAGGATGATAATGATGAGTTAGTTATTGAGCAGGAATAAGAAAATATAAGACAAGGTGAAGAAGAAGGAGTAGAAGATAGAGCAGAAGATGATTTACTACCTTTATTTGAAGATAATCTGAATGACAGTGTTTTGAAAATAGGAGACATATTTGAAAATGTACATACATTCAGATTGGCTCTTAGACAGTACTGTATTGTGCACAGATTTCAGCTTTTGTTTGTGAAGAATGATCGTAACAGAGTAATAGTCAAATGTGCTTCTGCGAATTGTCGATGGAGGCTTCATGCTTCAGAGAGATCTGATGGTTTAGGTTTTCAGATAAGCACAATGAAACCAGTTCATACTTGTATTGCTGTCAATACTTCTGAAAATAAAATGACAAATGCTGAATGGGTAAGCAACCAAGTTTTGTATTGGATGTGTGTTGACAAGCAAATCACAGTCAAGCAAATACAGAATATGATGAATGAGAAATACAGTCTCAGACTGACTTATATGCAGGCATGGAGGGGAAAAGACTATGCTTACAGGATTATTCATGCCAATGAAGAAGAATCTTTTAATTTGTTTCATTCGCTGAAGGCAGAGTTGGAGAGCAGGCATTCTGGTAATATTGTGCACATTACTCAATGTCCAGATATGTCTTTCCAAAGATGTTTTATGTCACTACATACTTATAGGAGAGTTTTTCTTACTGGATGCAAACCTATACTGGGAGTTGATGGATGCTTCTTGAAAGAAAAATATAAAGGCACATTGCTTTCAGCTTGTGAAATTGATGGAGAGAATAACCTAGTTTCAGTTGCATTTATAGTTGCAGAAGTAGAAACATACCAATCTTGGTTATGATTTCTACATAACTTACAATGGGCTATTGAAAATTTGAATAGCTTGGCTATTATTTCAGATAGGCAGAAGGGTCTTTCTGATGCTGTGAATAATGCTTTCCCATATGCTAAGCATAGAGCTTGTATAAGGCATGTAATTGTAAATTTTAAAAGATCCTATCCTGGGAAAAGGTTAGAAAATTTGGTTTTTAATGCTTCAAATACATTTTTGCCTACTGAATTTGTGAAGTACATGGAAAGGATTAAACAGCTATTCATACCAGCTTGGCAGTACATAAAAGAAATAAATGATTTTGCATGGAGTAGAAGTCACTTTGATTATTCAGTGAAATATCATTATGTGACTAACAATATTTCTGAGTCATTTAACAGTTTTATTCAGGATGGCAGGGAGCTTCCCTTTCTTGAATTACTTGATTTCATCATGCAGAAGATAATGGTAAAATTTGTCACAATAAAAAATGAAGGATCCCACTGGTCTGGAAAACTAATACCAAGAATAGAAGATTTTGTTAGGAAAGTTTCATAGGCACGGGGCGGATACCGTATTTGGAGGTCTTCTGATGATATTTTAGAGGCCAGTGATCCTGCAGGCCAATGGATTGTGGATATAAGGCAGAGGATTTGTGACTTTAGGCAGTGGCAGCTGACAGGAGTGCTTTGCGTTTATGGTATTATTGCTCTCCTTGATGTTCGGATTGATCCTATTAATTTTGTTGATAACTACTACATTCTGAAGACATATAAAAGAGTATATGATATTCTTGTCACTCCATTGCCAAGCAAGCAACTTTGGGTGTCTGTGCCAAATGCTCTGCAAGTACTTCCTCCACGTTCAAGGAGACAACCCGGTAGACCTAAAAAGAAAAGGATTAAGGATCCAATGGAAATATCAAGTAGAGCAATATATACTTACAGTAGATGTGATCAGCTGGGACACAACAAGAGAGTGTGTAAAGAGCCTCTTGGACTACAATAACAAATTGAAGTTTCTGGATCTAACAGCAATCAACAATCAGTGGGAAACCAATATGTTGGAGGACGTGGCAGGGGAAGAGGAAAAGGAAGGTCTACCGTAATGACTTCAAATTTTAATATGCATTTACCATGTGAGTTTTTTTAAAAAAAAATTGACAATTTTTTTCTTATTTTATATGATTTTGAAATAATACATTAATAAATGTCACTGTGTTTTTTTGCAGAAAGTTCGTCAGATCCCTAGGATCAATTTTGATTGGGTAAGCTGTCTTCTCGAAAATGATGATGATGTCATGTTGTTTGGTTATCATAACTATGGGTGCATTCTATTTGTAGGTACATATTTTTGCTAGATAGACTGGGGAGAGTTAGATGACAAGGTTTTGGATTGACGACTCAGGAGGAACTGTCATATCTTTAATCATCCATATCTCTTTTATTGAATGAGAAATGAGGGGTGTTATTTGAGACACTTGTTTCATTAATGTTCTTCAAATTCTGATTTATAAGGAATAATGGAAGGTTTCCTTTTTTGGTTGAATAATGAAAGGTTTCCTTTTGTTGGACAACAGCAGAACTTGTCATATTGCTTTGTATCTTGAAATTTTTACCTGCTATTGCTATCTGATTACTGATTAGGCTATATTGTTCTAGCAAGTTGTAAGCTTCTATTATTGTTCTTGCAGGCTAGATCAAAAGTAGAACATGTTATAAAATCTCAGGAATGATTGTCATTCACTAGGAAGTGGCTTTCTTTATCATTTCCAGTTTTACATAAATAGAGTTTATCCTTTTGGTGGGAGATTTGGATCTGGTATGATTTCTTTCTGTACTCTTTCTTTAGTTGTTTCAAAACTTAAAATTTAAAATTACAAGTTTCATATTGTACATTTAAAAATAGATCCCTTGATTATTTTTTTTAATAAATAAGTCAATATTTTAATTATTTTTAATATTAAATTTCACAAAAAAAAGACATGAAGGTTTTTTAATTTAAAATTTTAAATTACAAATTTAATATTTTTACATTTAAAAATAGAACACCTTTAATATTTTTATTTATAAATAAGTCCAAATTTTATTTATTTTATAAGTAAATTTTACAAATAAATCATCGAAGGTTTCAAAACTTAAAATTTAAAATTACAAGTTTCATATTGTATATTTACAAATAAATCTCTTGATTATTTTTTAAATAAGTCAATTATTTAATCATTTTTAATATTA
>RXID01014318.1:228035-316451 GCA_005019695.1 Trichopus zeylanicus subsp. travancoricus
CACGCAGGCGCGGACGGCCTCGGCCTTGGCCGTCCTCGCCGCGCACCGGCGCGCAGCCTCCGTCTCCCGCTCCGCTACCCGCCTGCCACTACTCTCGCCGCCACGAATTTTGGGGACTTTTTGTTAAATCGGAATAATTTCAAAGTGTTATTTGCAAAAATCCGAATTTCGGAGACTTTTCTGTAAATCGGAGTAATTTCGGAGTGTTATTTGTAAAAAACCGAATTTTGGGATGTTAAGTATAAAAAATAAGGCTTTAGGAGTTTAATTGTAAAAATAACCGAGGATAAAATCAGAATTTTTTGAAAAAATTTTGATTAAATAATAATTAGGGAGTGTAGGTAAATATTTTCGAAAATGGGGGTATGGGTAATTTCGGAAATTACGGGAATTATAAATAATTAAAACTAATTATAGAGAATTATTGGTAATTATCCAAAAAAAAAAAATTGTTTCACCCCCAATAACACTTAACTAGAAGTTTGGTTTTACTTCCGACGACTAATTTTGTTTTCATCTCCTTTCACCACTTGGGCCACGACAATTGGGCCCGGGACACCAACTTAACAAAAGAATTTCCAAAGTGCGCCTGGACCGAACCTAAATTTAGGCCTGAATCATCTAATTCAGATTGGGGCCAAACGTTCTGAATTGCAGCCATCGATTTGCTTTGCCGCCTTATCAGTAGTCATATAACGGCATCAACGGTGGAAATGTTTCGAGATCATATATTTGACCAATCTCAAGGCAACTGTACGGTGGATATCTTTGTTTTCTGCTAAGGAAGTTTTGAGAAGTCTCCCGCTAGATTTGCTCGACAGAAGAGAGAGAGAGAGAGAGAGAGAGAGAGAGGAGAGCCAATCAGGTCACGTCATGCACCCATATCCTTCAGTGTCGCCCATTTATGTCGTGGCAACCGGTTTCTTTTGCCATCACTTCTCCGCACCGAATGCCATTATGTGACAGTTTAATTTCGACACACTGGCGGATGAGACGGCTTTGTATCGTCACCAGGAAAGTCACATGTCCTCGTTGCCCAAGTAAATTTGGCCACAACTACTTCCTAGACCCGAGTTGGACATCTCCTCCAAGCCTTTGCGGTCTTCTTCTACTATAATGATCTTAGTTCGATCACAGAGATGCGTGAGTTTACGTAGTCGCTCGTTAATTGTGCACAGTCTTAATTCAGGTTTGAGATGTGGAAACGTCAGATTAGAGAATTTCTAGTGTTTGGAGAACATGGCGAGCAATTTGGCCCACCAAAACGACGAATCGAATGCCGGACGGAAGCTGGCCAGATTCTACACGTGCTGCATGCTCACCACTCAACAACCGCCAGCGAATGCAATACACCCACCATCTATACGCAAATGCGTCGGATTTGATTCTGATTCTTATGTATTAATGAATTAATGAAGTGTTATGATCACTGTCATTACATGACTTCCATCCAAATGCCCAGATCTTACTTGAACGATGGGCGATGATTCCGGTTGAAATGACAAACACTGTCAAATTTCGACCCCGGTGAACATCGTGCGGTTGGTGTGATAATTAAGAGAGAGAGAGAGAGAAAAGAAATGCTGCTGGTTTTGTTGAAGGGAGAATAGGTGCGTACGGCCCTCGTCTGTACCCCTCTTGTTTTTTCTTCTTTCTTGGCTACTTTCTCCTCTTACCTACCCCGACCACCGTTTTATTTATATCTCACTCCTTCTTCTTCTCCTCTCTCACCTACATCTCTCACCTACTTCTCTACCCCCCCTCCTTCCTTTCTTCCGGTTAGCTGAACTTTTCAGCATCTTTTATTTCTTCGGTTGATTCTGTAGGCACCCGGTTGTTCCATCTTTCTTGGATCCTACAAAAAGATCAGATTTTTACCAATATTTTTTGCGTTTTTTTGCTAATTTCAAGTCCTCTGTCCTGTTTGTCTTCCTCTGTTCTGGCTAAGTACCAAGTCCAGCTTCTTCTTTCTATTCTCTGTACCGCTCAATCCATCGCCATTAGCTCAATTTTTGGTTTTTCATACTGTAAGAGAGATTGCAACCATGATCACCGTTGCTTCCCCTGAATCCCAGCAGAAGATCCATTCCCAGCCTCCCGAGCCGGCGGCGGAGCAGCTGCCGGAGACCGTTGTGTTCCGGTCACGGCTCCCTGACATCCCCATCTCCAACCACCTCCCTCTCCATACCTACTGTTTTGAGAACATCTCCGGCTTCGCCGACCGTCCCTGCCTTATCCATGGGCCTTCAGGCAAGACGTTCTCTTTCGCTGAGACTCACCTCATTTGCCGCAAGACCGCCGCCGGGCTCTCCAAGCTCGGCGTCAAGCAGGGCGATGTCATCATGATCCTCCTCCAGAACTCCCCGGAGTTCGTGTTTGCGTTCATGGCCGCCTCCTTCCTCGGCGCCGCCGCCACTGCCGCCAACCCCTTCTGCACCCCCGCCGAGATCTCCAAGCAATTCAAGGCCTCCAGTGCCAAGCTCGTCGTCACGCAATCCGTCTATGTCGACAAGCTCCAGGACGACGCCTTCCCCAAAATCGGCGGCGAGGGCCTCACCGTTATAACCATCGACGACCCACCGGAGGGCTGCAAACGCTTCGCGGACGTCTGCGCCGCCGACGAGACGGAGATCCCAGAGGTAAAGATCCATCCGGAGGACCCTGTCGCGATCCCGTTCTCATCGGGTACGACGGGGCTCCCGAAAGGAGTGATCTTGACGCACAAGAGCTTGAGTTCGAGCGTGGCCCAGCAAGTGGATGGCGAAAACCCGAATTTGTACTTGAATTCCGACGACGTGATGCTGTGCGTTCTGCCATTGTTCCACATATTCTCGCTAAATTCGGTGCTGCTCTGCTCCCTGCGCGGCGGCGCCGCGGTGCTGATAATGCCCAAGTTCGAGATCGTGTCGATGCTTGAGCTGATACAGAAGCACCGGGTGACGGTGGCGGCGGTGGTGCCGCCGCTGGTGCTGGCGCTTGCGAAGAATGCGATGGTGGAGAAGTACGACTTGAGCTCGATACGTATCGTGCTGTCCGGGGCAGCGCCGCTCGGGAAGGAACTCGAGGAGGCGCTCCACAGCCGTTTGCCGCAGGCGGTGTTCGGCCAGGTCCGTGCTTTCCTGCTCTTCTTCTCCCTTCTCCCCCTCTCTCTCTCCTCTCTCTGTCTCTCTGTGGAGGAGCATCGCGTTCCACGCGCCAGAGGTTGGGGGTCGTTGATATTTCCACGCCCGAATTTCCGAGCATTGATGAAGATATTTCCTCTATAATAATATTTGCGACTGGTTAATATGAGATATTTACCATATCTTAAAAAAAGCCAACGGTCGCAAACCAAAAGTTGGAATGATTCAACAAACACCAACATAATTGTGATTTTAAAGTTGAATAAAAAACAGATAAATGTAATTATCCTATCTTTTATGATAAAATTAACAATAGTGATAGATCTGGACCATCAACTCTGAATCCAACGGTTCATATCCATTAATTTGGACCTAGTAGCTGAACCCTTTTTTTCTGTAGTTTTTTTTTTAAAAAATATTTGAATATAAAATCTCTTGTACAAGAAAAGACAACGTTAGCTTAATGCACTGGTCAGGTTGTACTAACTTGTTTTTGTAGTGAAAATATCATGTGCCTGCATGTGAAAGTGATTTTTAGCAAACACTATCATGATTCGTGCAGGGGTACGGGATGACCGAGGCTGGCCCTGTGCTCTCGATGTGCCCTGCATTTGCGAAGTCTCCGGTGGCCGCCAAGTCGGGATCCTGCGGCACCGTCGTCAGGAATGCCGAGCTCAAGGTCGTCGATCCGGACAACGGCTTCTCCCTTGGCCGGAACCAGCCTGGGGAGATCTGCATTCGTGGGCCTCAGATCATGAAAGGTACTCTCCCAATTGATAAATCAGTATATGAGATGTGAGAACAGGAGGTAATGCATGAGTCTTAACTTCCTGAAATGATAGGTTATCTAAATGATCCGGAGGCTACCAAATTGACGATCGACATCGAAGGGTGGCTGCACACCGGCGACATTGGCTATGTTGACGATGACGACGAAGTGTTCATAGTTGACAGAATGAAGGAGCTCATCAAATTCAAGGGTTTCCAAGTATACCATATTATTACCTTCTTCCATTTGCGGATTACAAGTTGAAAATTAGTATTAGAGAACATTGTCGTTCCTCTCACTTCATATCATGGTTTAAAGTTTCAGTTTTTGGACGTAGACAGACGTTTCAGCTTAGGTTGTGGTTTTGGATTTTAAAAATATATTATTTATATTTATATATTATAATTATATTATAGATTATTATTAATTTGGTGGTTAAAGTTTTAATTGGATCTCAATTGAGATCCGGGTTCGATTCATGCAAAATAAATTCTGAATTCTCACACATTTTTTATTTTTTTATCACAAAAAAATTTATTAATACTTTTAAAAAATTTATATTTTTAAAAATTTTTTATTTTAATTTTTTTTAAAATTTTAAATTTTAATATTAAAGTTTAGTAAAAAATTTTTAAAAATAATTTGATCCAAACTGAAACTACTGAAACGGATGGGTTTCGGTGGATGGGTTTCGGTGGATGATGAAACCGAAACTTAAACCCTAAATCCTAAAATTAGGACCTTGCTTGATATTAAGCAAGTAAATATGATGAATTGATGCAGGTGCCACCAGCAGAGCTCGAGGCCCTCCTGGTCAGCCACTCCTCCATCGCCGATGCTGCCGTTGTACCGTAAGCTCAGCGAACAATATCCCCAATTAGATGATGTATCGCTAGTTCGTGCTATCAGGTGATCTGACACTGTATGTAACAGGCAAAAAGATGAGGCTGCAGGCGAGGTTCCTGTGGCTTTCATTGTCCGGGCTCCGGATTCCATTATCAACGAGGAGGATGTCAAAGAGTTGGTTGCCAAACAAGTATGCTGAATTCTGTACATAGAACTGCAATCTACAGTGTTGTGTTAAGATTGTGAATGTGTATGCTGGTTTTATTTCAGGTAGTGTTCTACAAGAGGTTGCACAAAGTTTACTTCGTTCATGCCATCCCCAAATCCCCCTCCGGGAAAATTCTGAGGAAGGATTTGAGAGCGAAGTTGGCAACTTCTGTTTAAAGGCATTTATATTCAATCCAGAGAGGAACTGGGAATTGTGATTATATTGTGGTAACGATGTTCTTCTGAAACAATTGGCGGGGACTGTTTTCTGTGAAACTATTCTTTAAGAATAATAATTCTCGTGTTCTTTCATTACTCAAGGCAATGTATCTCATTGACAATAAATTTGTTGCAGTGTCCATGCAGGGTGTTTTTCCTTCTTAATACAAAAAAGCAGGCTCGCTTTTTTTCTGTCTGGAATTTTCAATTTTGTCTCTGAGTTGTTCAGTTCGCTTGTGTTACCAAAAGAATTGGTTCAGTTATATTGGTTTAGACCGTTATATCAACATGGAGAAAGCTCGGTCTTGAAAAGCCCTGATTTCGTATTGCTTCACTTCAGATATGAATGGTGTCGCGACATTTTGGAATTTAAATCTCGTCTTTTCTATTGGATGCAAGGATTTTCCAAACCTCAAATTCTTTTTCTGAAATTATGGGAGTAACTAAACATATGGAGTACATATGAAATCCATTTCTTTTTCGTTACCATCAGCAAGTTCATATCTAATCAGATTAAATTTGAGAAACATGTAGTCTGAAAAAAGCAGGCCAGAACTCAGCTTTCCTTTCGAGTTCCTTCGCGGTTGGTATAATGGTACAAGATTGAAGAGGCACACCCACTTAAAATGACGGTTGGTATAATGGTACAAGATTGAAGAGGCACACCCACTTAAAATGACGTTCCCGAATTGCAAAGTTCAAATGTGGCATTCAGCTTCCGAATCTGAAACGGAAGTTATAAAAAGAGCAGTTTAACTTTCTGTAAACAATGAATAGAGCAGAACCTTACCAAAACAATGACTTCACCACAAATGAAAAAAAATGCAGCACAGAACAGCACCTCCCACATCAATTTTGACACACCAAACCAAACAAGATGTTTGAGAAAACACAGGCGGAAAAACATGGTCAACATCCATCACCATCATCATTTGAAGCAACCACAACAACGTAAAACAAATTGATCAACAAATTAAACGATGAAAACAAAATTACATCATTTATATCACCCACAAAGCTAATATTTCACATAGGTGAAATGTATCCCACATAGGTGAAATGTATCCCCCCATTGAGCTCATCTCTCTTTCCTTTCCATCTCACCAGAGTTCCTTAAATCCAAAAATAACAAGGCTATAACAAAAAAAATGAAAACAAGGTAAAAGTAAACCAACCCATTCCCCCACCAAAAAAAAAGAAAACTAAGCTAGGAAACAACAGAATCCTATAGATTGTTTTTCATGCCCCAGCCTGATTTAGATTCAGTCATAAAGCTGAAAATATTGACCGGAATCTGGTCTAAGGGAATGTAAACGAACCACCAATCTGAGAATTTGCATTTGGTGGATTGATCGCGACCCACAGCAGTGATATTGTGATGGCAATGAGCCCAGACCAAACAAAAACAATGGTTGGCGTCCTTCCCCGTCTCCCCATCAGCCCCTTGCCAAATGGATAGAGATGTGCCAACACCCAGAAGCTGAAGAACACCCCACCAAGCAGTTTGCTCCACTGAGGCACCACACTATATATGGTGCGGCTAACCCCAACAGCAATGGCGATTAAGTTCACCATCATGATTGTGATTGGTGGAATCATCAGCGAGGTCCATTTTACGATGTAGAGATCAGCAAACTCATCATCAACATCATCGCCAGCTGATTTTGAAGTGAGGGTGAATGATATTTCAATGCCTGCAATCACCTTCAACAGACCTTGGAGCACGGCTGCAAGGTGGGCACTAGTACCACCAATGAGCCAAAATTGTTCATTTCGCCACCATTCTTCTAGCTCAATCCCTGACCACTTAATCTCCAGCACAGCCAACAGGCATAGAGTGACAGTGATAATGAGAAGATAGGTGAGAAAGGTCACGTTGAGGGTCTGGACTATGAACTGGCCTGAGAAGAGGGAAAGTGCTGGGAGGAAACAGTAGACAATGAGAAAGATGGAGGTGAATGGATAGATACCAACATTAAGGTAAGCAATCCTCTGAAGGACCTTCATCCTGGGGCTTGCAAGAAGGGCATTGTTGCGAGAGAAGAAGATCTCGACAGACCCTGTTGCCCACCGAAGCACTTGATGGAGCCGGTCAGTGAGGTTGATAGGAGCAGTGCCACGGAAAGCATCACGCTTGGTCACACAGTACACTGATCTCCAACCCCTGTTGTGCATCCGATATCCAGTGACCACATCTTCAGTCACAGATCCATAGATCCATCCCACACGCTCACCCCATTCCGTCTTATCCTCATACCAGCACGAGATGACACTGATTGCTTCAGCAACTGTGGAGGCATCTAGGAGGTCCCGAGGGATGGTGAGGACACCAGGTGGGCGACCATTCTTCACAGCCGGGTGATCAGCAAGAGGCCTGCCTTGGAACTCGGCTACTGGTATTGAGTCAATAAGAAAGCTTGAGTTTCCAAATTTCTTGGGAAATGTTGAAAGATTCATCTCCTCTTCATCAGAATCCCCCATTCTGAGAGCCCGAGTCTCCTCAGATGCAACAGTGGCTTGGCTCTTGCGCTTACTTGAGAAGCAGCAGCTGCAACAACCAGCATGATGTTCCTTGGAACGAGGAGGATCAAAACCATAGAGAGCAATGCGGCGGAAGAGACAGCCAGTTCCAACATACACTGGACCCTGAAGCCCATCAAGAGCACGCATGTTTCCATCAAAAAAGACAGTGTTATGGTTGGCATAGCGGTCAGACGGGTCAATGCCTTCAAAACGCTGTGGGAACTGAACATAGCATAAGTGATCACCCCCACGGTCCATCATGAAGCACATCCCCTCACGAAGGGCCTGGGAGTTGTAAATGTAGTGGTCACAATCTAAGTTAAGGATGAATGGTCCATTGGACATGATGGCAGAGGCACGGACCAGTGCATTCATGGCACCTGCCTTCTTGTTGTGGTCATAACCAGGGCGCTTCTCGCGAGACACATATACCAGCAGTGGAAGACGTATGTCCACATCTGTGAAATCAAGGGGCAAATTTTCACCGTTGCTGCCATGCAATGGGTCATCACTTGGCGGCTTTAACATCACCTGCAAATAGAAGGCAATTGTCATTTTATTTGTCTGCACACCAGGCAAAACTATAGTTTGAATTACAACAATTAAAGACTCAAAATAGGAATATTTATGAACTGTCAACTTTCATTCAAATTAGCATAAGAAAATTATGGCCATTGTTCTTCATTCAAGTATTAATTTATAGCAAAACTAACAAAGGATTGTTAGAAGCAATATATTTAATTCAATCTTAAGGTTTGTAACTATGTCAAAACCAACTGGAGAGTTGACTAAGACATACATCAAAAACAGCTCCCATCTGCTCACATTAAGCAACAGTCATATTGCTCAATGATGAAATGACTAACAGCACAGTTTCAAAGCTTCTGTTGAAATTTTTTTTTAAAAAAAAAAGGTTGCAAAGAGGTCAACAGAAAATGGTAGTTCAAAAACCACGAAGACGATCCATACCTGTATTATTCCAGCATGATCACCCCGAGAATGCTCTGCAGAGGAGTTTATCCATGTTCCAGGCCAATGCGTACCATCAGCCATCCATGTAGCTTTGGGTATCTTCACAGGTTCAACTGGATCAGTACCGGAATGTTCTCGTTGCAGGCGCATAGCTTTGATCTCTTCACGAGCATGATAGGCATCAGAACGTCGACGGATGGAATCAGGCAAGCCATTGATCCGGACCTTGAACTCATCATACTCTCTTTTCACCCTTCTCCTGTCCTTGACAAAATCAGATCGTACCTTGTTCTTGTAAGGATCCCTCTTCAAATTGAAGTAGCTCTCTGGGTTTCTAGGTTCAATATCATGTTTACGGCAAAAGGGCACCCAAAGATCAGCAAAGCTTGCAGCTTCAGCCATGGCTTCAAATGTGAGAAGGGCACCACCATCATCAGATACATAGCAAGAGAGCTTCTCAACAGGATAATCAGCAGCAAGAATAGATAGTATAGTGTTTGCTGTGACCAACGGTGGTTCTTTTTCTGGGTCAGCAGTGGAAACAAATACATCAATTCCTGGAAGATCAGATTTTCCAGTGGGATTGGTAGCAGTGGGTGTTTCAAACTTCTCTTTCAGAACAGCAAGATCAGTTGAACGGTTAACTGGGCATAACTTTGGAAGCTGGTCAAGGAGCCAAGAGAAGGCAAACCACAGTTCACAGACAACAGACATCCCCCAAAGCCATATGGCATCTTCATTCTTGTGCTTGATCCGCCATGCAAGAAATAGACATAGGACAGCCAGTCGAACAAAGATAAGAAGCCTGCAACAATGGAGCAAAGCGCCACAAGTTATTAGAGCACGTTGAGAATAACACAGAGACCACCAGTAGATCAGATTAGAACTCCGCGGCTGATACTCTAGCTCATTCCAATTCACATTTTATTTTCAAACACTATAGCTCCCCATTTTTTATTGTCATCAACCATCACATAGTTCAGATTAAGACCAGAAATACAGCATGATTCTCACATGGAAATCATAATACATACCCAAAAATAAATGTTGAAATGTGAAGTAGTTTACTACCATCTACCACTCTTATGTTAGCAAGACGCCATTTAGCTCATCAATTAGCCCATTGTAAACCAAATACAAACTAGAATAATATAAATAGCATACAAATATTAGTTCAGCATATTGTGCAGCTAATGCAACTATCCTGCTGCCTGCAAAATAAATTAAAGACAGAAAAAACCATTGTTACCTATATGGACTCAAGATAGCAGCAGGGATCTTCAATTTGCGAGTGAGTGGCCTCCATGGCTTGCTGATCAGCTCTGCCGGCTGCCCATTCCCTCCATTTCCGTCATCACCACCATTCTCTTTTGGCCAGATAGCATTCCCATAGCCATAAGTCCCCTTTGTCTCAAACAACCACCGATTGTGATCAAAATCCCCATTCTGAGTCATGCTCCGTGCCAGCTGCTTACTTGACCTCATAATTGACAGCCTTTTCTCCATCTTTGAGGGGCCCTGTGCTGGTGGTGCAGGCAATGATAATGGCATTACCTCCTCCAACTCTGTGTTCTTATAAGGATCCTTGCACCCTGGGCATGTCGCTCCCCCAGTTTTTACAGCATCATTGAAGCAATCAACACAGATCTTGAAATCACACTCACAGGGAAGGATGTCCTGCCCACGTTCATCACTCATGACCTTAGAATCACATCCAGGGACTGCACAGGAGGAGCCCTTTGCACCAGCCATCTGTGGATGATGCCGTGCAGGCTCAGTTTCAATCACACGATCCATGAGGTGAGCACGAGTGACACTATTGAATCCGCCAGTGAAGAGGGAGTTGGAAACATATTGTTCCTCCACCCGAGCTGATATGGAGGGATCCATTACAACCATGGGCTGGTTGTCAGGGGTCGCAGGGATGTGAACATGGTAATTGGTGTAGTCCACGCTGCCAAGCTCGCTGTCAAGATCATCACGGGAGTAGCTGATGTAGCGGCCTGAGTTGGTGCGGCGGCCAAAGGTCACTGTTGGTGGCGGGGGCATGCCGTCAGGCCTGCCTGGAGGAGGATCCGAGGCGTAGCGGGCCGATCGGCTGCCTCGCAGAGCACCGTTGGAGGTCATGATCTCCTACAGAAAACCCTACATATATAAAGAAAAAGATCAGAAAGACGTCCTGAAAATAAAATCTTCAAAGCCACAGAATGTGCTACGAAAATAACCATCGCCGGAAATCTGAAAAAAAAAAATCAGAAAAATCGCATCTTTGCTGAGTATCACATCTTCTACAGGAGAAGATAGAGTTGTGAAAAACGCATTTTTTTTAAAAAAAAAAATCAAGAACAAGAGTAAAACGGTGGAAAAAAAGCAAGAAATATGATTCATATGTCTGCTTGAAAATCCTAGCAGCGCGAAATGCCGTCAAAAAACTAAGTTTGGCTTTCAAATTCCACATTGATTGGATGGACACAGCAAAATCAAACTTTCACAAGATCTTAACAGCAGAGTCAAAAAAGTTGTCGAATCGAGAAATGAAAACCACAAAAACCCTAATTACCGGGTAAAGAACATCAGACGCAAAGAAAAAACTTAGTAAAACCAAAGATCCACCAACCTCTTATCTTTTTCTGCAACCAATGCTGGATCATCTACTCCACCAACTTCCTCACGCGTGGCAGAAAAGCTTAAACCGGACCAGGTCCACGAAATCCGCAGCAAATTCAACTCCGGTACCCACTCTCAAAAAACCGACTTTTCAGCTTCCGAGAGGTCTCCAATGCCTTGTCTTCAGTCCCAACTCCTCCGGCGCCGATCTGGGTTCGATATTAGGGTTGAAGAGCGCGATCCGGAAAAGAAGAAGAAGGGAAGAGCGGAGTGATGAGGGGCAGAAGACATGATTTGTGAGTGATTCATTGCCTAGTTTGTAAAAGGAGAATGGAAGGGCGTGGCGACGTGGGATTGGCTACGGATTCTGCGAACGAGGTTGGGCCGAGTTTCCCGTAATGCCCCTAACATTTCTCTAGATTTACGGTGGTCTGTCCTTAAAGGGCATCAGTCAAAAGCTTGGGGCTGTCAAATAGACCGGCCCGAAGTATGCATTGGTTCGGCCCAGCTTCAGACATAACGCCATCAAATAATTTTTTTTTTTTCATTTATTAGCATATAATTTTTTAGCTAAATAAATATACAAATGAAATTCCTTTATTTTACTTTTACTCTAAATTATAAAGATTTTTAAACCTAATTATCACTTGGTATCATTTAAAAATTACTATATGTATTATTCCTTCGCATAGGGTCCTATGGAAACACGTTTTGAAAACATTTTATTTTTATTTTTCCAAACTCTCTCCATCAACTCCTTCCAACCGGATTAATTAGTAAAAAAAATATTAATTAGGATAGCCGACTACTGTGTTTCCAAATTAGGGCCAAAAAACAGAGAGGCACTTTTATATCATTAGTAATTAATTAGAGCGCTAATCTACCTCTAGCTAGAAATAATCTATTAAAAAGAACAATTTTTGATAAATAATCACCTATTTTTTTTATTTTGAATTTATAAAAAATCACTTATTATTACTATTAGTGAAAAAATATTCGTCTTATATTATAAATTTATAAAAAATATTTTATTTTAACTTATTTTTTTATAATTATATTAATATTTTAAAATATCAAACTATGCTCTTTTGTATTTAGTTTAGATATCAAATGTTAAATTAATACAAAAATTATTCATCTTACTTTAATTTCTATAAAAGATTAACTGTTTGATATTATAAAATTGAAAATTGAAAATTCTGTTTTGTTTGGTTTATTATTTGATGATTATGAACTACCTATTCGAACAAAAATAAATAAAATTTAATTAAAATTTTTTATATTAATTTAAATCAATAAAATTTAATTAAGATAGAATATTTTAATTAAAATATAATATTTTTTGAAAATTTAAATTGCGATATTTTTTTATAAATTTATAGTATAAGACAAATAGCCTTTTATTATAGTGATAAAATAAGTAATTTCTCACAAATTCATTATGAAACTGATGATTTATTTAAAAAACTTTAAAAAAATTGAGAGCCTGTTATTCATTGCACATGGTAATGATTTTTAAGCCAAAAACAACTAAGGGACAATTTAGTTAGTAAGAAACAGAAAGAAGTTATTGCAAGTGAAATCATTTCTCATCACTTTTGTTATTTAGTTATCCAGAAGTAACTTATCAAAAGTTAATTCACTTCCAAATATTTTTGCTTCAGGAAAAAAAATAAACTAAATTTTGCTACTATATTTTTCGGTCGAAAATAATTTCTAAAAGTGAATACAATAGTATTTAAAATTATAATAATATTAATAATCTCACATAAAATAATAATATATTTTAAAAAATTACTTGTAAAGATATTTAAATAAATAATATTTTACATACAAAATAATTAATTAATTATAAATAAATAAATAAATATAATTTATATAAATAATTATACTTTCAAAACATATTCAATCAAATCTAATGATATAAGTAGATTACTTTCAACTGTTCTTGAAAATGAGTCAAAAGTAAAAAATAAATAAATACTCTACATTTTCATTTATTTTTGAACAATCAAACAGCTCTTAAGCGAGTGAAAGTAATACTTTGATTCAAAATCACAGTCTCCATTATTTTTGTCAACAAATTTAGAACCTCTAAGATGTTGAATCCGAATACAATGGCATGTTTAGTCATTTTATCAACGTTCAAATCTAAATATGGGTTGCAATGGACGGCTTTATCTAAGTTGGGTCAAGCCTAATTTGGAGTCTAAAGCTTGCATAAGGTGAGATGGCAGACTCGTAGTACAGAAAACAAATAGAGGCCGCCAAAAAAGAGGAAATATAGGATACTCCAACCTTGCCCGAGCGGAATGTACTGCATGATTGATGGAGACGGAGACGGAGAAGGACATAAGACATTGTCGGGATCATGCTCGCAACGAAGAAAAGCAAGCACGATGTGAAGAAAACGAAATACAAAGCACACGCAGCAGCCTCACATCTTCTTGTAGTAACAAAAAGCGATTGAAATCAACATCAAAAAAAGGAAGAAGGGGAGAAGGTGGTCGGCCCATGGGCGTCGCTCTTCCTCTTTTTTTCTCTTGACAGCCGCACAGCCAGCACATGCAGACGCGCATCATGACCCAAGACAAGAAACGTGCGTAATCCGAACCTATCCAAAAACCATATTTCATTTTCTTTTCTTTCCTTTTTCCAAGATAATTCTTTGCAGGCAGATGTATACCTTGTGGTCGATAATTGTAAATATTTCTTATATGCTATAAACATTTTTCAAGATGTGAGGGAGATGGGCTTCAGCCGAAGAGTATTGTCACCTTATTATGGACAATTAGAGTTAAACTGAGATCAACAATGTAGGTCTTGTTATTTTAAAAAATAAAAAAAGAAAATATATTTCATTGGCATCCATGACAAAGGTTCGGTATATGCCTCAAGTCCATACGTTATCGTTAACTTATTCCAACAGAGTGGTTGCAAGTTGACATTTTGATCAGAAGCAATCGTGTTGACTTTGTAAAGTAATGTGTTTTAATTGGGGAAATAATGATTTTATCATCAACCTGGTTTAGTTATAAGTGTCTTTGTCTCATCCTCACGATATCTGAGAAGAAACGCAGTATGTATTTGGAGGCTGCTGTTGAATGTGATGCTCGTGTCGCTTATAAGAAAACGGGAAGCGGAGGAGGAGGATACAAGAGACAGGAGGCAAAAGTTGATTGTATGCGACACCAACTGCGCACTATTTTCCAATAGCATACAAATGGCTTCTTTGGTTATGGGTGAACTCGAACGAGTTAATCTACAGCCATTTGTAGTTCCAATAATTCTTTTAATCAGATCGGCTGCAAAGAAACTACACTTCCTCTACTGAAAAATGGCAACAATGAATTGAAGATAATAACCCAATGGACATGAATACTGGTTCTTTACAGCAAACCAGAACAACCAGCATTGTCAAGTAGCAGTCAGTTTCAAGTGGAACCATGACATAATGTATTGTGTCAATATATTGATGCTTCAAACAAGTTACTACACCTCAGTGAATGAGCAATTCATGTATGCCAAATGTCTGCCAAGCTTAATACTGGCAATATTACATTGGTATATTATAATTTTGAGTTCATGGAAAGAAATAATTGGAACTTGGAACTTGGAACCGAGAACATGGAGATGGCCATGGCAAGCCGCCATGGAGTACCAATGGCAGAGGTGAACTGAATGCTGAAATAAGTGTTGAGAAAGTCGCCCAAAAAATGGCAACCTCTGTTCAATGTGTTTATTGAACTGCAGGAGCTATGACGGCATCTGATCTATAGATCTGATCGTAAGAAAAGATTGAAATGTAAGGTGCTTGGTGTCAATCGAACTATTCAGTTGCCTAGCCTGGTGGGTACAGTCAGCAAATATTTTCACTGCTTGAGCACACTACATAGGCCCCTTGGCAGATTTCTTGTAGCACTCCAGACAAGCATCTTTCTCAGCTACAGAGGGCATGGCTTTTGGTAGGGCAGTTTGAACTCCTTATCCCAGGGTTCCTTTGCTCTCCAAGTAAGCTCCTGGGCTATGCTGGAATCCTGCTTCTCCAATTTTTCAAGCACTCTCTCGCTGTCTTGCAAGGCAGACTGTGTAGCTTCTAACTCGCATTTGCCGGGGATGGAGGGATTGCAGGTAAGAATATAGGTGGCTGGATCAGCTTGCTTTAGCAACTCAAGAGTTGGTGCAATTGTTATTGGTGGCTTACGGGGCTCCTTGGCAACCTTTCATTTGAGCTTCCTGGTTTTCCATTTTGGCTTGTTCTCATCCTCTGTAAATCAATTCTCTAAGTTGGAGCATATTGGTCGTGTATGAGTCCTCCATAGCAACCTTTGTACTCTGGTGAACTATATAACCTGGTCATTATTATCTCAAGTACACAAAATCACAAACATTTTTACCTTTTAGTATGCTGAATTACTTCCTTGAAGATAATTCACAAAGTAGGTATGATTAGACCAGTAAAAATGAAGTACTCTACGTTGAAAATGGTGAGTTGTAACATGAAACATTTATGCAAAACATACTGTAAACGATTAATCCAGATAAAAAGGTCTTCTTTTTTGACAAAAAATCAGAATCTTCCTTTGACCAACATTAGATTTGTCTCCTAGAATATTCTTTGCATTGACAAAAAGTAGCAGTAGTAAAAGATCCCACCACCCACTCCCCCGATACGATAGTTACCAATCTCGGTCTTCATAACCAGATCAAACTCCTAGGTTGGCTTTTGTAGTAGTTGTTTCCTTCTATAGCCAAGATAAGCGAGGATGATAGTTTTATGATGATGATTATAAAAACACAACAATAAAGTAGTCATAGTGCATTCCTCCTAAAATTTTTAATTAGCACCCAAAGTTGCATGCTTTTGCCCCAAATACAAATTACAAATAAAGCTTTACAGTGAATTATGTCACTACAAATGTTCCCTGATTCATTCTAACAAAACCATTTGCATATCTATGCCATTAAAATACATAAACTTCAAGCATTTTCAATAAGAAAAAACACCTATTAGTGGATTGGTGAACTGAATGATAAATCAAATCCTAGGGCGCAAGGCCTGCATTTTGAAATACTTCCTACTTTGATAAGAATGACAACAAAACAGGCTGTAGGGTTGCCAGTAAGGGAATATAAGTATAAAAAAATCACTTCTCATTACTTCGGACCCACATGAATAAGTAGTTGAAAATAATTTATTTCTGAAGTTTGATTGGACAAAAATATTTTTCGAAAGTATAATTATTAATACGTAAAATATTATTTATATTAAAATTTTCACAAATAAAAGATTTTTAAAGTAATTATATTATTACTGTACATAGATTATAATGGAAAATTTACACTCACGAGGTTTTTTGCAATATATCTGGTAAATAAAAAATATGCAATTTTTTATTTTGGAGAAAAAATATGAAATTTTTTAGATTTCAAGAAAAAAAATGTAATTTAATAAAATTTTAAAGAATTATACGTTCTTTTTTAAATTTGGAAGAAAAATAGACAATTTATTGAAATTTTGAGAAGTTGTAGCAATTAACCCTTAAAAATATTCAATTTGGAATAAAAAAATGAAAAATAAAATTTAATTTATTTTCACAATCAGAATTGAACTTGACTTCTGAGAGATCACTTCTCAAAAGCCATACATTAAAAATAAATAAAAATGATCTCACTTTTAATCACTTTCTCACAACCAAATAATTTACTTAAAAACAAGCAAAAGAAATAAGAAATGGGTCAATTTTAGGTATTTTGCCTCATTTCTGAGCTATTCATCTTGATTTCTAGCAGTAATTTACTTCGAACAACAAAGATCGTCGCTAACAAAAGAAAGAAGAGTAGAAAGAAAAAGAAAAAGAGAAACGAAACTCGTGACTAAATTGCTTTTGCATAGCTTCTCAATAGATTCACTGATCTATGGAACTAGACATGGATTCTGCAGAAAAAATAAAGACGCCGACACCTTAACATGAGGGAAAACAGAACGCGGAAAAGAAATCGAGGAGAACAACAGCATAAATCAGAACGCCGAGGCGATCAGTGTTTGGAGGGATGGGATCTCGTCGGGGCAAATTAGGGTTTGAAACGGATGTGAATCAGAAGAGGAAGACGAGGAGGCGTACCGGAATGGTGGCGATCGGAGACGGAGCTGCTCGAGCGCGACACTGGACGGGGTGAGAGAGCCGAGGGCTATCATCAAATGGCATGATGGACGGTACATTCCGCCTCCTATCGATGTATCCGGTATTCTGTCAGAATAGATATGCCAAACAGGTCAATTGTTGCGGTCCAGTTTGGCCCGAAAGGTCCTAACCATCGATGGCCCATTACAACCAGCTAGCCCAGGACGACGACACCCGGTAATTTTCCATTTCAGATCATTTTTATGACAAAAAACCCCTTCAAATCCAATAGAAAAAACGGAAAAATAGGCAGAAAGTCTTGTAGTAACGAGTGATGGATGAAACTAGTCATCTGCTACTCATCATAGTATAGAAACTAATCAAAGGCTTGCTCATTTCTAAAACACGACACCATCGCAATAATCTCTTTACAAAGTATTCACTTCTGCATAGCTTTTGCAAGTGTTGTGCTCCAGGTTTACAGATCCATGTTGCTCGACAAGAACATTGTCCCATCTTACTCAAGTGTTGATGGAGATCGCCCAACCATCTGGGGGCAATCACATAAAAATATTACAGACACGAGTTTCTCTTATTAGTCTGCTCCATGAGATACCTGCATGATGAGTTTAATGGTTTGAGTGAACATTCAATCTCACGTTAATCATTAGAATTTTTAACAAATAATCACATGACTTATTGCAAATTTACAGAAAATCACCTTCCCTATCATTATTTGTAAAAAAAACACTCTTATACTATAAATTTATAAAAAATCACCTCGATTAAAATATTTTAAAATTTTTTTATTTCATTTAATTTTATTAATTAAATTAACATAAAATATTAAATTATTTTTATTAGGTATTTCTTTGAACAATCAGTTCATAATTATTGAATAAAACCGGCATGACAAAACTAAATTTAAAATTTTCAGTTTCATAAAATCAAACAATCAATTTTTTATAAAAACTGAAATAAAATAACTTATTTCTTACATTAATTTAATAATTATTTATATTAAAATCAAATGAGAATAATTTAAATTTTTTATATTAATTTTAATTGGTAAAATCAAATTGAAATAGAATATGTTTTGAATATTTTAATCCAGTTGATTTTTTACAAATTTATATCATTGGTTTTTCGCAAATAACGATAACGTAAGTGATTTTTCACAAATTTACAATAAGATACATGTTTTCTTACCAAAAACTCTAACCATAATTAGAAAACGATGAAAATTATCAATAGTAAGATGACAATTGCTAGATAAGAATGGCGACCAACAAAAACAAAGAAACACAGAAAGGAATTAGAAATTAGAATTTCTTGCCTGCCTGTGTGGAAGCCAGCAGCATACCATGCGTTCAAAACTACGCTGAGATTAGACCCCGAGCTTTTACTTTCCAACTCTTTGCCTCCAGTTGCACCAGAACTCTCTTCTTCCTTTCCTTTATCTTTGTCTATATATAGTAATAAGAATGTGTTGTTAGTGATCACAGCAATTCACCTCTGCATGACAAACTTTCAGCTTACCATCACTAGTGCTAGAATTTGGAGGTCTGTTCATGTTCATGGAACATATTGCTCTTTCAGCCACCAGCATCCCTGTTTTAGCAGCACTATCATCTCCGAAGGTTGACAGCTTCATTGGGTATACTACATATTTTGTAACAAGTCAAACACAGGGCTATCAATAGGACAGTAGGTGCCAGGGAAGCAAAGGAAGATGAAAATAACATAACCTGGAAAGTGAGGTAGAAAAGATGGAGAACAACATGCAATTGGTACCGAACAGCAGCAATGGCCACCAAAAGATAGTCCACTGATGGCAGAAGAATCTGGGGCAATTGAAGAAGCCAAACATTGGCAACAGCACTGTGAACATTGTGGATACAGGCTATTCCCAGATATGTTCTGAGCAGGAACTTGAGACACATGATCAGAGGATGACTGAACTGGTGTTTGGTAGTTCCAGTAACCAGACTGATGAAGTTGCTGGAGAACAGTCTGTTGTTGCTCCTCAAGTTCATAATACTGTTTAAGCAATTGAGAATACTGCTCATTGGACTCATTAAAATAGCTATTATTTGGTTCAGCCATGGTGTGGTAGCCTGAATGGTGCTGGTAAGATTCTGCGGTATATCCTTCGGTAGTAGTGATATTTTTTTGAGTTGGCAGTGCATTAAGAGCTGCTCCAATGTGTTCAGAAGAAAGAAATGGCTCTGCTGTTTTTGTGGAATCATAGGTGCTGTTATCCTTTGACTTGGCAATCCTTTGAGAGCAAAAAAAAGTAAAACGGGTTTTGGCATCACCCACAGAGCAACATTTCATTATACGTGCTAAATGTGAAAAAAAAAGGTGCTAAGCATCTTTGAGGGGAAAATGTAGGATAGAGCAGGGCATCTAAGTGAAATAAACAAATCATTATCAGGATATCTCCTAGCTATACAACTGTATTCTAAAGGTATTTGAATAACTTTGTACATCAATAATTTTTCATCAACATCATCTTGGATCAACATTAATGTTTATCCACCAGAAATAGAATTCTACTCTCTATCGATCCCATTTACATCTTTGAAAAATGAAGCAACAAGTGCCAAGAATTTGTAAAATTTGTCGGCCTCATTAAGACAATCATTACATGCAACATTACAAATAGGTTTTAAGAACTAAAGATCTTTCAATGAGATATGCATGACCATAAAATGTAATATTTGTCCAAAACACATGAAATCTGCAAAGACTTGAGATTCTATTCAATATTCATGCCATTTATTTGGTTGGATGTTGAGTGCTCGATTTCTGATAAAATATTCACAATCCAATCAAAATTGTTTGTTCTGTTGAAACTTCAAGTCTCAGGACTTCCAGTCTTCTTCTAAAGTGATTTGAAAATATGGTCAAAATATTAAACAAATAAAAGAAATCAATAAACCATAGGCTCTTTTTTTATTCTTTTTTCTTTCCAGAGCTAACCTACACCAGAGAAATCACTTACTCAGTTATCTTCTCAGTTAAAACCTGATCAGTCTCATCATTGTCGTCTGTGTGCTTCTCTTCCTTTCTAGTATCATCACGATAATCTCCCTTATGCATAACCTGATACAGACGAATGGCATCAGAATCATGAACTAGGGCAAATAATCTATGAAGACAACGAAACCCATTTAAAATTGAAAATATATAAAAACATCCCTATAGTTCGAAAAGGTGGAGAACCAAAGAAACAAATCAGCATTTCATTGTTCAAAACAGCTCCTTTTTGCAAATTGCAGCTAATTCTGAGTTTGAAATGATGAATTTTTTTCGACGAATTTACAAAAAAGAGAACATAAAAACGCTTGATGCTAAGAATACAATCTAATCCGTAGCAATCAAACCGCAAGTTTGGAACTCGGAATTGCCATTTTCATGATAATCACGACTTATCGATTGCCTTGATCTTCCAACAAAACCCTAAATGATGGACGGAAGATCAAAATCTCAGCTCAAAATTCCATATTCCCCTATTTTTCCTAATTCCACATCCAACTACTACATCAGGGCAGGGATCAAGTGAAAAGGAAAAAAGAAGGAAAAGCCACGAACTGTATATTCTGGGGAACCAGACCTTGTAAGTGGCCATGGCGTTGTCGAAGGCATCGATGAGCGCCGAGTCGTCCCAGAGATCGTTGCGCTTCTCCATATCTTGGCCGCTACAGTATCCGATCTCCTTGCCGGAGAAACGTGCAATGAATGTTGCGCGGTGGCCGGCGCCGGCGCCGATTTTTATGGAGCGGGATGGCACCTAGGTGGCTGCTGAGGACCGCTTAGGGTTCCGGTTCTTGTGAACCCGAATGGTTTTGGTCCGAACCGAAGCCAAGAGCAAAGTTAGAGCCAAGTCTCGAGACTATTGAATAGCGTTTGGTTTGGAATGAAAAATCAGAATCAATATTTTTATTTTTTTTAAATAAAATTAATATTATTCAGGACAGGTTTAAATCCCGGTTTTGTTTCGGTTTAAGTACGATTAATGCTGCATTCACTTACAATCGAAACATCAGACTTAAAAAAAGTAATTAGCATTCTTGATAGTTCGAAAAAAAAAAAAGGAAAAATCAATTTGCCTCATATTCCAAAATATTTCCTCATAAGTCATATCTTGTTATTTTTGGAGTTTAAAGTGGGGTTGTTGTTCAAATCTCACCAACTAATAAGGAAATCAATATTCAAATAAACTGAAGATTCTTTTTAGGAATATACAGAAATATATAAAAAAATATAAATTAAAAGATATAAAAAATATCAAAATTTGATATAAAATATAAAATAAAATTTTATTTTTTAATGTGCTGCTCATAAAATGCATCACTTAGGTAAAAGTAAGATTTTAAATTTTGATTTTGGAATCTATCAACACCAATATATGTCGGTCATTCCGTTTCATTTTAGTTTATTTCAGTTATTATAAAATAAATTTTTATTTTTATTAAAAAAATAATTTTAAAATTAAAAATATTAAATTTTTTTAAAAAATATAAATATATTGAAATTATTAATTAAAATTTTTGGCAAAAATAGGTTTAAAAATGGAAAAAAGTGCAGGAGAGGTCACATTTATTTGAAATCAAATCCTTAATTATTAAAATAAATATAAGTTGTGAAATAATTATAAAATATAAATATATTTTTAAAAATTAAAATTGAAAATATAGCCACAAACATTTTATTTTCGGCTAAATTTCAAAACTATAAACAAAAGTCGAGCTAACTTATGGACACCGCTTTCAAGAGTACAGTTGGGCATTCGGTTTAAAATCGAACCGAAATTTTTAATTTTAAAAATTCAAAAATAAAACCGAATCAAATATTATAAAAATCAAACTAAAACCGAACCGATATTTTCGATTCAATTCGATTTAAATGGAAAACAGAAAATTTAAACCGATTTTATTTTTTCAGTTTAAATTTAATTATATTTAAATTAAAATAAAAAATCAAAATCAAAACTAATATTATGTATTTATATGTAATATATAATTCGATTTGATTCGATTTTTATGATTTTTTAAAATAAAAAATCGAAATTAAAACTAAATTTTTTATTTTTTAAAATCGAATTCAATAAAAAATCGAATAAATCAAACCGAATCAACGCTCGATTTGAACCGAATACTGCGCGGCCATCCGAGAGCGCGGAAACTGACCCCCTCCTGGCCGTCACATCCAAGAAAATCTTCTCTGCACGTTTCCCTCTCCATTTCTAGGATCCTACGAACGGTCCGCCATTTCTTGGTTTCCACACGCTTCCTTCCTCGCTGTCACGCCTCTCGCCCTTCTCTTCCGTCTCGCGAAGTCGTTCGTCTGGAGATCGAGAGGGAGAGAGCTGCCTTCTCGACGCGATGAAGTGCTTGATTCTTAGTTCCTGCCAGTATTTTTTATGAAGTATTCTTGTCTCAGTTTCTCTCCTGTTTTCTCCTCTTTTCTGTTCTGTTTTTTGTCGGAATTTTTTTCTCTATTTTAGACCATTGGAAACCTTAGACCGGAGTTTATTCATCGTACGCGCGGATCGGTGGATGAATTGCTTCCGTATGTTGGTTTTGGTGTTGAATCAGTGATTTTTTACTTCGTTATGTGGAATTTTATCGAAAATTTGCAATCTTTTGGCAATATTCGACGCGGGGGTGGGTGGAGGGGTGGGGGGGGGGGGGGGGGGGGGGGGGGGGGGATGTGGGGTTGGGGGGCGGGGGTTGTGTGTTAACCGGGATTAGATAATACTTCTCTATTGGTCTTATTCATGCAAATTTTGGGTTTTGCTGTCTTAGTTAATTTCGATCTTATTGCTACAGTGTCGGAGTTGAAAATGTAGGTTAATTTGGGATGGACAACTCCAAAGTCTGGTGCAATTTGGTTCTTTCTTCACCATTTCTGAGTCTATTTGCATGGGTGGGAGAATCGGCATGCTTTTTGATTTGACATTTACCATTTGATTTATTTGTGTCTTTAGGACAGAATATAGAGCATGTTATTCTATGACCAGGGGATGGGAACTTGTTCTGATATGATTGGGATCAAGTTTTTTGCTATCAAGTATATTAGGTATTCCTAGGGTTTTGTTGAAAATAAGATAGATTTACTGGTGATTGATTACTAGCGTTTCATATGGAACCTTTCTTTTTGTATGTGTTTTTGGTACTATCAGTTTAAAAAAATGCTATGGCGTTTGGAAGTCATCTACTTGATAGATATGCTCACAAACATGTTACTTAATACGCTGGCAACACAAGTTATTAGAACTCAAAACATGTTATTAATAGGCTGGTTACACAGTTTGTAATAGCTCAAAACATGTTGTGAGTAGGCTGGTTACACAGTTTGTTATAGCTCAAAACATGTTATTAATAGTCTGGTTACACAGTTTGTTATAGCTCAAAACATATTATTGATTGACCATTTACACAGTTTGTTATAGCTGTAAAGTGGACCCCAGATAAGACATAGTTTGAGCATAATTGCATTCATCTACAGTTTCTATGTTGAAAAACTTAACATGGGATCTTATTATGTTAATCTCAAAATCCTGTGCATATGATAGATAACTCCATTTAAGGCTACGCAGTTCAAATTGGCTACATGGTAACCCTCTATATTGCCTAGATTTCGAGGAAAGTACTTGGGAGAATATTATTTTTGACATAATAGAAGTTATATGCAGAATTATGTAGTCTAAAATATATTTATAGAGAAGGATTGCTTATGGCTCTAGATGCCAAGGTGAAACTGTAAGTGCTAGCTAAAGCAGATGGTTGCTTGCCTAAATTGCCAGGTACTAGTCGCTAGGTACCTTGACAATTCGGTTCCTGTCAATGTATGGGCGTCTGCCTTAGACTAAATCTTCTCAAAGTAAAACCATTCTTTGTCTTCAACTAGAATGTTGCATACTTGCATGTAATGGAAATTTCTCCCTGGTTTTACTAGACTAGTTCTCATAAACCTCTTTTTGTATGTCAGACTCTAAGCATTGATAACTTTCTTTTGTTATTCCATTTGTGTTTATCTCAATGAGACATTGTGATAGTCAAAATATCAAATACTTATATTTATTATTTTGATTGTTTTTCAGGGTCTCTGAGAGCTCTGTTTGCCCTGATTTGCATTTCTGATCTGGCCATACGAAGGAGAAGCTGTAAACTAACACCAACTCAGAAGGCTTCATGGAGCTTTCTCTGTTCAAAATTATTTGTCACTGGTTGAACTTCACTTTTCTTAACAAAAATGGAAGCGAAGAACGTAAGGATATTGGATAATGAAAGGATATTATCTCTGAACACAAGATGAAGCAAGGTACATCTTCTGCTCTGATTTTTTCTGGTGCTGACCATGCTTTGGTTCAACACCAGCTTCTTGCAGATAGATCTTCTGTCAGCTGTAAGTGTAGTTTCTACGGCTGTCTGAAGAGTGAGTTGCCACAACAATTTCTGTTT
This sequence comes from Trichopus zeylanicus subsp. travancoricus, assembly GCA_005019695.1. Classification (NCBI taxonomy): domain Eukaryota; kingdom Viridiplantae; phylum Streptophyta; class Magnoliopsida; order Dioscoreales; family Dioscoreaceae; genus Trichopus; species Trichopus zeylanicus. The sequence continues at coordinate 252,898 of RXID01014318.1, forward strand.
TATCAGGATAGCACATGGCAAGAATTTCCTGGCAGTGTGATTAGTGTGATCTGTGATGACTTTCAGTGTAAAAAGTTGGTTGCAGTAGTAATTCTTAACGGCTGCCATGTGTTGCTAGACTTTGTTCACATGGTCTGTGATGACTTGGAAGAGGATTTAGGTCGGCTGATTGCCTGGATTGATCAACATGGCAAATGCTTCTTTCCAGAATTACATTCTGAGTAGTATAGTTCTTGTAGATGTTTCCATTCTAAAGGGGATGGGGATGATATTCATATGAATGGTGTTGCTAATGTAAAATAGGAAGTGCAGGCTCAGATGGCTTCCAAAAGTATGGCCAACAGCTTAGACTGTCAACAACCGAATGACAAGATAATATTCAATGCTAGGCACAGTGACAAAAACTTTCCTAATTACAAGAAATATGCCGAACCTTTTGAAAGAACCGGAGAAAACGAACCATTCTTTCTTGACCCAAAAGTTACTGGCTTTGAACCATTACTAAGTACATATATATACTAAGCTTGCTGGTGGTCCAGATGCAAATTGCACTGTGCAGAATATTCTTTTTCTAGGCTTGGGCGAGGATATTGGTCCAAAGAACATTGTCCGAATCTTCAGAATCTCATTTAAATTGGACAGCTTGGGGCAAGTCCATTCTAAGCATTTCCAGGAGCAGGTTGAGTGCACAAAACATCTTCATGGCAACGTGAACATTCGTTATGCTTGGCTTGCTTCCTCCAAGGATGCCATTGAGGACATCATGTCCAAAGGTTTCATGCACATGGGTACTCCCTCACATGGATCTATGTTTCACTTTGGTATTCATCTTGCTCCAGCAAATCACTCTGATATCTGGTGAGCCCTTCTCTTTTTCTTTGAAACTTGATCTTTTCAGTTCTATTGGACTTAAATGAATGCTCATGCGGCCAATTTGATTTTCTGGAAGGTCTTCAATGACTGTTTGTGGATGAGTCACTGAATCCTTTTACAAGTATTTTAATCCTTTCAGTACTCTTTTTATTTGGAATTTGATAAAATGGTTTTTCCTCATTGGTTACTCTCCTCAGTGCTAGTTAGTCAGATGTTGATGAAATGTAGTTTATATGGTGTTCTGCTGCATTCTAATGGGAAATGTGGAAATTGTTCAACTTGGATCTAAGCAGTTCCGACTCAGTAATGAAAGTTTTGATAGTGGTGTAATCTCCAAAAAACAAAGCATTAGACAATATAGAAGTCACAGATCAATACTCTTATTTATCTGAAATATGTTCTGATTTTTAAAATGTCTTTCAAAGCAAAAGGTAATTCTCTAAAATGATTCATTTATCTTATTTTGTTCTTTTGAGAAATGAATGATTTCCCAAACAGGAATTTTTCAATGTATTTGCAGAATGTTTGGTTGGTCAAAGAAAGCACATTGAATGTATCTGGGGTTACAAGTATTAGTTCAAGCCCTTCACAGATAAACTTCCACCTGATTAATTACATAAGCAGATTGGTTGACCCGCTCTTTTATCTGCTTTAATTTTGAAGCATCCTGTCAATAATGAGACTGCTTTACCCATTTTCTTTCCTATATAATCATAGTAATTTGTGTTTGGTCATGGATGTTCTTGGCTTGGAATGACACAATATTTAATAGAAGAATGATGACTAATCATAGGGTCCAGGGGTGGTTTGTAAATGCCATACTTTGATCTTAACATGCGGATATTTTATGAAGATTTTGCTTCTAGTCTTTCTCCAGCTAATAGTATCATTGCTATTCCTTGTGTTGTTCTCATTCTAATTGCCTTCAATCAATTCAATGCAAGCTATGGAGGTGCAATCGTCCGAAAGAAAATTGGTGATGCCTGCTGCTAGGGGCAATGGTTATAGAGGATATTTATGTCATCACCTTCCTCTTTCCAAATGTTAAATATTTAGTAAAGAGATCTGTGAATACAGAAGCCATCTTAAAGCAAAGTTTTAACCTTTTTCTATGTTAATGTGTTGTATTTTTGAGGAACTGGGAAATGGTAATGTGTTGTTTTATTCATTTCCAGCAGGGGTTGGGCCATCTCATAACACTTCAGTGCAGACATCACAGGACAAACCTCATGTTTCTGGCAGAGCAGCAAGAGCACCCCCAGTCACCTTGGATGCCTTTCTCGATGCTTTTTGCTGCAATTTCTACTGAAGTGCCTCCTCAACATTTGGACCTAATTAACACTCGTTGTGAAGAGTTTAAGATTGGGATTTTTGCTGTTAATCTTTTGGCAAGATGAATTTTAACTACTTCTTGTTAAATAGCGCCATTCTTTTGTTTCAAACAGAGAAGAAAAATATCCAGGATGGACCTTGCCAAGAAGTTGAGAGACAGAAAATTGGGGATAAGCTGTTGATAGCTACAATTTCTGGACTTCAGCATAAGGTGATCTCTCTCTCTCTCTCTCTCTCTCTCTCTCTCTCCCCGATTGCAATTAGTGGAGTTCTGTTTAAATACTGCTGATTCTTGAGTCTTTAAACTAAAATTTCCTGGCCCCACTTATATTAGCTGTTTTGTTTTGTTTGTATCTCTTGCACTATTCAAGAAAGAGCTGGTAAAGCTTAGGATCTGACCAGCCTGAGCCATTAGTTGATGTCTGTGCTATATTTTGTGTAGAGGTGTTTTGAAGATTATATTGCTGATGCTTCAAATCTGGCGGTTGATGGCATGGCTCGAGGTCTCCCTAAAAACATGAGTCCATTGAATGTTCTAGGTGAACTATAGACTAATAATGCTGAAATGCCTGCCCCTTCACTTTATGCCTATTTTCTCTTCTAAAACGCAGTCTATGATGTAGCTTTTGCCTAAATTCTGAGCATTACTGCATTGGGATGAAGTTACTGGGGAGAGAAACCAAACTATTAATCCTTGGAGAAATGGATCAGAATAATATAACTGCAATGAGCCACTGGTTTCTATTATGTCATTTCGCTGCATGTATGCCCTTGTATCATGCATTTGACAACGATGGCAAAGAGTGTAGCGTTGAAACCCTGGTACAAGAAGCTGGAGGCTAAGTCTCAGTAGCGGACTTAGCTGGACAAATTTGAATCAACGTAGTAATTAGGTATACCAAACCTTGTCCTTCTTTTCTCTTCTTTTCTTTTCTAGTGCCATCTAATATCTGTAGTTCGAGTCAGTGGGTGACCGGCATATGCAGCTGCTGGATTTTCTTTTGTCAGCTTCTTGTCAAACTTCTTGTTGTTACAAAACTCCCTTCTGTGGGCTGAACTATGATATTATGTTGCGTGCTGCAATGATGTTCTTTCCGTTTCGTGCATGGTTGGAAGTGGAGATATTGGCCTTCGGCCCAACGCATTCGGACATCAATGAAGGCAATGGGCTGCGGGCAATGGACTCGTGGGCCCTGTTTGGTTTGAAACTAAGTTTAGAAATAATCTGACTGAAAATTTTAATTTTTTTATAAAAAATTAAAATCATTTATCTTAATTTATTATTATATTAAATTATTATAAAAAATTAATTGTTTATTATTATTAAATTGTTATAAAGCTAAGTTAATTTTAGTAAAAAATATTAATTTATAAATTTTTTTAATCATTTTTTTAATGAAATGTCCCCATAAAGTTTTGGGCCAGATACCTCGATCAGCACAGAAGAGTAATAGTTGCTCTTCTGCGCGGAGAATTCGTTTTTTGTAATAATTTTCATTTGTTCTGTGAGTAGCGTTGTTGTTTGTTTCAGATAAAATGAATTGAGGATATTTTTTTCCTGAGAAAATAAAAAGAATAAGGAGAATCAATGCCAGACAAACTATTTCCCACGAGATAAAGAGACGATAAAAACCAAATAAACTCCATCTCGTAAACCTTGAAGTCAAAATCTCGCCAAATCTTTTTACCAACAGAAAAGATGGATAAAAACCTAGTATGGTCACGTCAAAACTCTCACCACGTGAACAACCCGTACACTAAAGTAATTATCAATAAAAAATTTTAAATTTTCTCTTTTTCTCCAAAATTTGGTAAAAATAAATAAATAAATAAACATTGGCAAGTGGGGACAGGGCCTTGAATGCGGTCGGAAAGCGACTGGACCAGACCGGCGGTCCGGGTCGGGTCGCAATCAAGCCCGGATTCCGAAGCCCCGAGCAACAGTACCGCCAAAGTTTCGGCCCGCGGGCAACCCGGACAATCATAAACCACTCCATTGCGAAATCATTCAACCGTTAACCCATCCTGCGACGAAATTCCCGTCCTGCCCCTCCGCTTTTCTCGGTTCCCGCGCTTTTGCTGGCCTCCCATTGGTCCCGGGGACTCTCTCGTGTCGCTTGTCGTTTTGCCCGCGGTCGCCGTGGGGCTGGTACTGGAACGGGGGAAGTTGCGAGATTGGGCCACGTGGGCAGATTGATTGAAATGGACGGCGGAAGATGCCGAGTTGCTGGGGTCGTTGAAAATTGAAATATTCCCGTTTTGAGTGTTGTCTTGCTGCTTGCCGCGGGATGCGGAATATTCACCGTTTCCGGCTCCCGCGTGATTCTCGCGTGAGTGGTCTTGTTTGGTTTGGTTTCATCTGGCGGAATCGCAGTAGAAAAGATCTTCTCCTGTTTCCGTGTGCGTCTTACCACACCTGAATGTCCTGTGCCACATATTCTGCTCTTCTTCTATGGAAAAGTTAAAAAATAAAAAAAGAAACCTACAAATGAGATGAAAATTAATGAAAAAACATTTTATGTCTCATCTAAATTGTGAAGGTGCACTTGGATGTAATTAGTAGGTGTGATCATTAGTATAATCAATAAAATGAGCATTAGTCAGGCTGATGGAAATCATCGCGTCTATCAAAAATCCAAAGAAGCCCTAGATGATTTCCATACACCTTTTGCAAGTTTATAAAAGGCAATATCATCCATCACTTTCACAAAAATTGACTTGAAATGAAATAATTACAAGATGAAAAATGGATAAAAAAAAAATGGGCGCATGAGAGAGAACACAACGCCTTGACATGATCTGACTTACATCTTTATCAGACATGAAGGCGCGAAACCCTAGGAAATATCATAAAGAAGAATTTGAAGAGAGCAAGAGAGAGATTTCATATCATCATATAGTAATCATTCCAAAATAATATAGATAAATCCAAAACAAAGAGCCCCTTCTCATTCTGTTTTTCTCTCTCTCTCTCTTTGATCTCCTGCTTTCTCTCTGTCACTGTGGTCTCTCTGCTGCATAAGATAAAAAGAAGCCCTGTGCCCCTTCTGCTGCTACACCTCCTCCATTAAAAGTCACACCTGCTGCTTTGCTCTGCACGACGACCACCATAACCCTGCAAAAAAGCTCTTTTATCATTCTTTTCGTCCCTAAAGAATATATATATATATATATACTCATTTTAATTACCAGAGAACATAAAGAACACAAAGCAAAGATAAAAGCGAGCTTTATTACTTTTCTTGCGTTGCATGGTACCATGCATAAAAGTAAAACGGATGGGTGGCTTCAAAGCAGCAATTATTGTGCTTCCAAACTTTATTCAGAATTAGAAAAAAAAAATTAGTTAGAGTTGATCATAGTTCTCTTTGGCCGACATTGCCAAAGATATTAGACTTGGGACATTTGGTTCGTGGATCAATGATTTACCATGTTTGTCTGAAAAATGATTAATCTACGAATAAGTCAAACAACTGACATATCTTAAGTTATGCATGATTATTAGTGTGTACGAATCAGACTAAGCTAGTTTTCTGTTCATCTATCAGTAGATCAATTTATCTTGCTTTATCCAATAAGCAAAAGCACACCAAATTGCCCATACAGTTGACTCATTGCTAACCCGGCTAGCTGAGAAAGTATTCAAAATATCTGAGCCTAGTTCTATATAACTGAGACAGCTGACCTTCCTTGGGATATGGGGAACATGCCCATAAATTAAGTCCGGCTAGCCGACTAGCACCTTCGCCAAACTGGTCTTTTCTGTCAAATCAATATCACAGTGACAACTCATAATGCATATATAATTTTTGTTGCCATTCGTTTCCAATAATTCAATTCCTGCGCCAAGGATCGATCTATATTGGCAATGACTAATCACTACAATGAGAGCAACATTGCTTTCCAATAAAATCCCTTTCCAGAAATTTGTGATTATCTGTTGAGCTGCATTCGGTGATCAAGAATCATATCTAATGTTTGCAAGAAATAGGGAACATTTAAGCGAACATTCAAATGTGAAGTTGGAAAGAGAGTTGGAGCAGATTGATGTGATATAAGATCTATCAGGTTTTTCTTGTATTCAAATGTTAGATAGCTAACCTTCCAACAGAAGTGTGCAACCTAGATTTATTTTTTCTAGCAGCACTTGATGCATTTGACAATATGATGAATTCCATTTATTATTCAGTAGTTGCAATTTGGAGATAAAACACGGCAGATTCCTGCCCCACAGCAATCTAATTTAAGGTCGGTTTTGCTTAGATGGTCTATATATAATATCAGATCATTAGAATCTAAAAAAAAAAAGATTAAATTGGTCAAAGGAATGAACGTGTCCCTCAATTCTTTAATTTAAATGGTTTTCACCAAAAAAAGACAAAGGAATTAGCACTTTGAATTCAGATTGGCAGATGTTGGATTTCAATTTCTGGTCATGCTCTTAGCATCTAGCTTTAGGAGAAGTAATTAAATATATCTTACGCAAACTAATTATGGTTAGTGAGGGGGCACTTTTCATCATTATATAGGAAATCAAAACAATTATGTCATTTTCAAAGTTCATCCATGACCATTAGTGGAGCAAAACACACAAGAAAGAGTGGCAAAAAGACACCCATGCATCAATAAAGGCTATGTCTTACTGGCTTTGTAATCACTTTTCTGCTCTAAATTGAAGTTTGAGCAAAGCATGAGCATCCATTGCTACTAAAGCTAATTTAATCAAAGGAATGTGGAAAATGGTTCTGATCATAATATGATGCTTTACAACCAAATAAATTGTGCTTAGCTTGCTTCTTTTATTTTCCCTTTGTTGGGAAAATATAAAGCATATCACGTGGATATATATATGCAAATGAACGAAGAATCTGTACTCCTTTTTTCTGCTTAATGACAGTATAAATAGATTATCCCCTCTCTCTTCAAGAACACTTTGAATCAATAAATCCATTTTAGAATGTTTCTGGAACATATTGCCTTAGGCTCTCTCAGCTTTAATTTAACAAGCATTTTAACACACACATGTACATCGCTCATCTTTTTAATGCTTTTATCTCCCTGTCTCTTTTTCTTTAAGTGGATCTTCATTTGGGCACCGAAAGACGATCCTTCGAACAAACGCCAGGGAAGATCAATGCGGCGTTCCCAAGGTGAACTCGAGATTGGGCTTCTTTGGGCTGGTCTCGGAGAGGCACGACGAGTTCAAATCCGATATCATTTCGAAGCTTTTAGACTGCATGTCCTTCTGCAACAGAAAAGAAGGTCTGGATCACCACTCTGGTGCTGGTAATTGAAGCAATTATGTATTGAAGGCAGCGCGAAGGAAAAGCTTTTCCTTTTCTGTTAAGTGAGTTATGCTGACGGCCCATGTTGCGGAACACAAGGAAGCTCCAGAACATGTGGAGTTCTTTTATCAGTAGTTTATTCAGTAAGGTAATCCTTAATAGTTAGCAGGAAGTATGACACCGTTTGGCTCACGATTAAGATTATAATTAAGACGAAGACTAGCAAATATTTCTATAAATTAATATTTTTTTATTAAAATTAATCTTATAATAATTTGAAATTTAAAAATTTATTTATTTTTTAATAATAATTTAATTTAATAATAGTGTAAATTAAATAATATTAAATTTATAAAATAAAAAAATAATTTTAAAAAATATTGATCCTGATATGATCTGATCCAAATGAAATTGTGGCTAGTAGTTCTTAGAAATGTACATAAGGTACGGTCTTAAAGTAAGTACCTCAAAGGATTTTATGCTTGCAGTGTTGGAATCCCTTGGTTTGTCATGAAACCAGCTTCCCCTACTGCAAAAATAGTAGCAAAGTATGTTGAAGTCCATTTAAGTAAAGCAGTACTGATAAAATAGAGCCATCTTTCACTATTAGTTTGAGCTGTAACTTGCAAGCTTTATCAGCTGGTGATAAAAAGTAAAGTTGAGCCCCCATGTGATAGCCCATTGCCCTAAAGAAGAAACAGCCAGGAAGTTCCAAAAGACTAAAGTATATATTTTTTTTACCAGGGGTTCAACCCCCTATGGGGAGGGTCTTTCTTTCTCTTTGCAAGCCTAGGGCACCAACAAAATCCAAAGTGAAAACTGTCCTTTTTCATGCAGATTTTTCAAATGGTTCTGTTCCTTCACCTGGGATAAGGGATGGGATCCTAGTCCTCTTTTTTTAAAACTAGAAGGGATCATTGCACCATGATGGAGGTTGAGTGGTTCCCAGATCTTGCACAGATGGAACAAAGTTGTGATCTCATCTGCTTTTTGTGAGCACTTGCATGGGCATTGACATTGGATGGTAAAAGGGATGCAGAGAAAGAAGCTTTGTCACACTAAAATGGTCATTAATGGAGGGGTCTATAGCACTAGATTTGGGCTAATAAAGATTCATTGTGGGTTTCATTTGATGAATTTTGACAGTAGATTTGCCGATAAATAAGATCAAAGTTTTAAAATTTAAAACAAAAGATTATGACCTCTCTCTCTCTCTCTCTCTGGGTAATGGGGAAAATAATCCCAAACCGATTGGTTTGTACGAAAAAAGTCAGAAGTAATGGGAGGAATCTATCCACAATGCACAATAGAACAACATAATCATTCCCATTGTATGGACTTTGGATTTCCTAATTAGCACCCTTCAGCGATTATTTGGTGACCTTGTTCCTGCTCTTTTAGACAAGAAGCAACTTCCTGTAGCCCAATGCCAAAAATTTTAAATATTGCAAGCCAATGGGCTTCCTATTAGAAAGAATATCATCATTTATCATTCAAATCTAGCAAAACTTATTAACTTTGTAAAAAGAATTTTTCGGACAGTAGGCTGATACCTGGAAGAGTTGCTCCACAGACCACCGCAGTTGTCGCCATTATTCCCAGTTGATCTTCCATGGAATCCCTTGGGTTCCTGCCTTAGGTTGTGCAGCTCAAGCCAGTTGTCATCGGAAACCTCTCCGGCCGAGCCATTCTCAAATCCATCTGCCTTATCTACAAGACACTTGATTTCCATATAAGGTGCAACTAAACAAAAAAGAAAGAAAACTTATGTTTTCTTTCTTCCTTTTAATTTAAGAGTCATCTCCTTAGTCCACACCTGAAGAAGCTGTTGGTCTGTCAGTTGTCTTCACAGTCCTATACATCTGCCATATTAAGCAGCAAAACATGAGCCAGTTGTAGTGGCACAATAAGGAAGAGCGTCAAATAGATTAATTCATATTAGTCTGTATCTTAAGAGCATAGAAAGCAAGCTATTAGAAGTTAATTTAGCCTACAAAAGATGCACATTTATCTCGGTATTTGTGCATGCATGTGTCGCAGTATGAGGCTATGAGCTATGAATCAGGGATTCGAAAGGACTCATAATTAAGAAATGATGGCACATTGTACTCATCAACTGTTTCCCTGAGAAATTGAATTTCAGCAATTAAAACGAATTCTCTCTAGCCTTTTTCTATCCTTTCCATTATTGATATATTTCCTGACTTGGAGCAAAATCTGCTAAGCTGCAACAAGCTTGCACAACCACTCAAACAGAAGACAGAAAGAAGCACCACCCATTTCTGATAATAATGCAGAATGGAGTGTAATACAATGAAAAACCTAGAAGGTATATGAGAGGAAGAAGAAGAGGGAAGAAGAAGAAGGGTTTTTTTCCTTATATTATAGTCATTTCGTATGCTCTATTAAAATCTAAAGGAAACACGAAGTTCCTTCACTTGCAGATGGGATTTATCACCAACAAAGATGACTGAAAAGAAAACAACTAAAACCAACAAAAACCCAAATATGAACAAGAAATGAGAAAAGGAAAAGGAAATAAAGAAAAAGATGAAGTCTTCTGCAACTCCGGAAAGCCACTTCCTTCTGAGTGCAATACCGAAGGAAGCCAACCGACAATACTAAGAACTTCCACTCTTTTCTCCAAATCAAAACAAAACCAAAAAAAGGCAAAAAAAACCCTCACCTGCAAGTGAGATTTCACATGAGCCAAGGTGAGATCCTTCACATCCATGAGCTCAAGGACCGATTTCGGTGTTGCTCCTAAACATCACAACGGATTTCAGTTTTCTAGCAAAATCAAAATAAAAGACGGAAAAGAGAAAGAAAAATTAAAACTGTACTTACTTTCATGGCCTCCCAAAAGCTCCACAGCATGAACAAATCGGGCATGGAGTGTGGTAGTCCACCGCATCCTCGGCGCCCGCATGCTCCGTTTTGCCGGAAACCTTGACGGCACGTACCTCGACCTCGAGGCAAAGGGAGTGGAAGCAGTGCTTGAAGAAGAGTCGCACAAGTGGTGATCTTGCTGCTTCTGCTGGAAATAAGGGAAAGAAGAAGGGTGCTGGTATACCGGGATCCCTTTTATGGGCCTCATGGCTCCAACCTCTTGGTTGCAGCCTTCGTGGAATATCAATGGGTGGCGGTGGTGATAGGGTAGGTGGCTATGGTTGAAGTTGGTGGTGATGGTGGCGAAGTCGGAAGGAGTAGGGTTGGCCAAGGTGAGCTCGAAGCCAACGTCGGCCGCCTTCTTCGAAGGGTTGGGGCCTGAGTCCATGGCTCTCTTCCTAAACCCTAAATCCATGTCTTCCTCTCTTCTTGTCCAGTTTGGTGTTGGTTTGCTGCTCGGAGGGCTGATCTGAAGCGATAAGTCTGGTTGGGCTGGGAAGAGGTCCATTTGCTTGCTCTCCAAAGATAGGCAAATCTAAGCTGCTCCTGCTGTTCTTCTTCTTCTTCTTCTTCTTCTTTCTCCTGTGGTTCTCTTGCTGTCTGGAATTTTTCTTCTGGTGCTTGTTTGCCTGCTTCTGGTTTTTCTGGTGGCTGTGTTTGGCTAGTTGTTTGATGGGAGAGGTAAGTAATGGTTTTTTTTCTTTTTTTTTTTTGTTGTGATTGAATGAAATATATTGAGAGAGAGAGAGAGAGAGAAAAGTGTATGGTGCGGTAAAACTAGAAACTGAAAAGAATGTACATGTCAAAATGTTAAGGTATTTCCTTATATACTTTTAATTACTCTGTTTTGCATTAGTACTATTTTGGAAAAGCTAAGTCGTTGGCTTGAGGTGGATGTCTGTAGCAGCCCTAGTTCTCTCATGAATTTGAGTAATTTGGCATCCCGAATCCCTAATTTCGAATCAAATGCCTTTGGCCAATTTGTTTGTCTTCCTCGAATCTCTTTCTCTCTCTCTCTCTCTTTCTCTCTCCTCTTTCATTTTCATTATTGCAAAAAAAATGTATGAATGGAATGGAAAGTTGGGAGCCTACTTTTCAGGTGCAACAGCACATTTATATGTTTGAAATTCTCAGGCAGTGTCAAGTTTACTTTCTGGAAGCGAAACGCGTTGCCCTCCGCTCTGCCTCGTGTTCCGCCTCTTCATCTCGTCTCATCTCATCTCGCGGGGAAATTCTGCTTAAATTCATTTCTAGGGTTTTTATCTTTGTCACTTTGCCCCCATAAAGTTTGTGCTTTTTGCTGATGAACTGGATGTCGAGATCAATTTTGTCACTGACTCTTGAAAAGGAAAAAAATATATATATAAAAATAAAAGCTCACCTTCCTTGCTACATTCAACAAATAGAACTTTCTTTATCTTTATCAAATATAAATATAAAAAGAGCCATATGAGTTGCCTCGTCGTTGTATCTCTCTGAAGACAAGATCTGAAGCCATCCAATAATTTAAGAACATAAACCCCCGCAAAACGATGCTGTTTGAAAATCTTAAGAATGACTTAATTCTCCGTCTTCTCTAGAACAAAAAGCATATAAACAGACAAGTTGTGTTTCTAAAGATGTTTTAATGTATGCTTATGATTTCAGTACAGGTCAACATATACTTTCACATCATTCTTCAACATCGCCACAAGCAAAGCTCCAAACAAAATTCTTTCGTTAGCAACAACGCTTTCTTGTGAAATTAAAAGGACTTGTGCTCCTTACTCCCCATTTCAAACACCAAATTATGTATATAGAAGTACGGAAACAGATATATGGTCGGAAGGTAGGTGAACAATCAACCATATGTCCTTAGTTTATTCAGCAATGCATCATGATATGCGATAAATATAAGATAAAAATATCGATTTATTGTCTCCGTATTGATTAGAGAAATTACTTTTTGTGGCACGAATGAAGAGAGTGTAAATGGCTCAGTTTTATCCAAATTTTGCAAAATGGTCCATGATAAAACACAAGACTGGGATCATGAGAACGATGTGTTACAACATGCCACCGGTACTTATTGTGGAGCTACATGGTAGGTGGTCCACATTACATGACACATCTACTCAATATTGAGAATAGATGGTTTGTTTTTCTACAATTTTGGATTAATTTTTTTCTTAGAGTTCAGATGAGGATGAATGGTTAGATCTCTCATGTTTGAACAGATGTCCCCACTTCACATGCATCGATCCATAACAAGATTAGTAACCACCTAAATTGCAACGCCATGGAAGCAAAGAAGAATATGGCTTTAAATGCTTTGGAGTTCCTTTAATCAAAATGTCCTTCTCTATCATATTTATGTCAATGTTAGGTTCCATAGGTATTGTGCAATGAGGCCTTGGGTTCCTTCCATTAAGAAAGTGTTTGAATACCACATAACTAACTTACGGAAGTGGTAAAAATAATAAAAAAGATAAAAATAATGAGAGTAAAAAGTAATAGAAGTGTAAATTCAGTCGTTTGGATAATTTTTGATGTAGAATTGGAAAAAATAGGAGTTCTTATTTCAATCGTTTGGATCTTTAAGTTCGAAATGGAAAATGTGACTTCGGTGTTTAAATAGGGTGATATGTGAAAGTGGAGAAGTGGTTTGATAGTTATATTAATTAAAAATATAATATTTATTAATCAATAAAATTTATATAATTATAATTTTAAAAATTAATTATAATTATGGTAGTATTTAATTATATTACTTTTAATAATTAGAATAATTAAAAATAAATAACAGTAAGATAATTAGAATAATAAAAATTATTAATATAATTAAGATAATACAAGTAATAAATAATTAACTAATTATATTGACAATAATTAGGATAGTTAGAGTAATATAAAGTAATAGACTGATAATATTAAGTAAATATAATATGTGACAAATAAATTTAAAATTTTTTGATACTAATACTATCATAATATTAATATTGTTGTAATATTATTTGACTAAAATAATTTGAGATTTTTTACAAGTATACTCCTACAAATTCAAGAGTACAATGGTAATTTTTTAAAATCTCCAACATGGTTAGTTTTTTAAAAACTCCAACTAGTTATTTTTAAAGTCTCTAATGACTATTTTTTTGAAAAACCTACTGAATATGTTTTTAAAGAGATCAACTGTCTTTTTTTGAATACTATAAAAAGAATATACATGTTAAAGAATAAATCAAAGAATAATGAGTTGGGATGTAAATTCAAGTTTTCAAATGTACATTCCAATGAAAATCAATCTGCTAAGAATTTGAACCTTTTCAGAATTTGAACTTTGGGTAAGCCCGATAGTAAAAAAGAGAGATTTTATTGATATATTTTGTAAAAGGTATGCTATTCATTTATGAATTCAATTATATTATATACAAAATTCACTCATTTATGTTCAATACTTTATGGATTTCTTAGCCTACTGATTGATGTCATTGTGATTATTATTAATGTATGGATGACTATCATCACTCGATTATTGATCTGAAGTATCAATAATGAAATCCTTTAAGGTGAGATAGAAGGCATGTTAATAACGCAAAGTAAAGTATTATTTCAAATAAAACTGGTGATTGTAGTATGCCTAGTACTTATAATGATTAATTTATTTCTGTAATGTGTTGTTATTTTTCAAATTAGTAATGAAGTTCTTCAATTTTTTTACAAATATCCTGTACAATTTTGATATAAGTTTTTTTGAAAATTAACATAAAAATTTGAGTATTTTCTGAGATAACATTATAAGTAACATATACAAATTAAAAAGGCACACATTTGGCCATATAAATACAATAAGTTCTGATAGTATACATCATAATATATAAGTTACAATCTTTACATTCAAAGTAATAGTGATAAATATGTGGTATATTTTTAGGTAAGGATAGAAGCAAATATAAAAGTTCACAAAATTCCCAAATACCCACATATCAACCCATTTGCAAATACTCAAATAAAAAGCTCATAAACAACCAATCATAAGAATAGCTACAAAAAACATATCAGACGGCCAACAAAATACAGTACGAGAGACTTGGATCAAACTAGTCCAAGAAGCCAGTGAAAAACTAATGAAGGTAGTCTAGTCTAAGCTCCTGATCTATCTCCTTCATGAATGCTCTATCTTTGGATTCCCGCTCATACAAGCACTTGTAAGCTCCATCAAGTAATGGAATGGAAAACTCTTCTCCCTGAAAATCTATTATCGTAGAGTATAAGTCATCTCTCTAGTTAGCAGGAGGCTCATTCTCCTTTAGTACATTAGCTACATTATTTATAACTATAACTAAAATTTTCTAAAAATCATCTTGAACTCCAGCCACACGTTTAGAAGCCTTTTTGTCATGGAGAAACAAACTAGGCATAGGTTTATCATAGGACCATCGAAATAGAGGGATTTCACGGACTTTTACATTATTTGTATTATCAATCAAAAACTTGGTCTAAGTCATGTTTGAATTCTCGGCATCTAGTGTGGCCAAACCGAGATTTTCAATATGAAATCTTTTAGAAATGGTTCAGGCCAAGGATCCAGTGGCCTGATCAACATCACAAATGATCATGAACTATTCCTAATTGCGGATTGGTACATTAATAACCGAGGTGGAGCTCCTGTGAGACTATACGATAGATTAAAAAAAATAAGAATCCGTTAAGCAATATAACCTTAAAAACTGAAATTGCAAATTCCTTACCAACGTATAATCAGCAAGCATCTCATTTGACATAAGAACTATCTTTCTCTCATTATTCCGACCAACCTTGCTAGTTTTCTTCACCCTTTTTATCTTAGCATATGTATCTTTTAATACAAGATAATGGTTCTCCATGTATTGCATAGTAATCTTCTCATTGAAAGCCTCATCAACTGCTTGAGCACAAGGAACAAATGTACTTTTTTGAATGATTTATCTGCTTGCATATAGTTATTTGATTAGCAGATCAGAGGCCATCTGGGATTAGTAGTAACTGGGAGTACCTTTATTACTCTTATCCTTCCTCTGACCCTTGGATATGGATTCAGGTGAAAACTCTAGTGGGAAATCACCCGCATCAGAAAAAAATGTGCTCCCCTTTATCTGACCGTGCTATTTAATTGCCTTCAAGTAATGCAACATAGTTCATTAGCATAAATAAAAAAAATGACATTATTGGATACTAAAATTAAAAAGTAAACAATAACAACTCGAAAGTTTTGCATGTGCTAATAGCAAGTCATTCATAACACATATATATATAGGAAGCTTATATTTGGTCTAGTGTTTATATTTAGTCCACATTGCCTTTGCAATTGAGTCTTTTAACTAACTTTACTGCTATTGTATTGACATTGTTCCTATTGAGTGGTTGGCAATGTCATAAGCTCAGATTCATCAAATTCTTCTTCTTCTCCATTTTTTACTCTCTCTTCTTATAATAGTTTATTCATCAAATAATATGAAGGATGAAAGATCATGACATAGTTATTAACACACAATAAACCAAAACTATATCTATCTATATTTACCATGGAAAGTGAAGGCCCAATTTTAGGATCTTAAAATGATGTTTCAACAATTCAAACACCCACTCGACTTTATTTCTTAATGAAGTATGTCGTAAATTGAAGAGCTCCTTAGCATTTTGATGAGTCCGACTTGTGTGTTCCTTTAAGTGATATCGAATACTTCTATATGAGAAAATAAATCTTCACATTATTGTATACTTTATATCGACCAAATAATATTTTCACAAATGAATGCCAATAATTAATCAGAAGTACATATGTCTTTGCATTACCAAGCTATAAAATTTTAATAAACCAAAACTTCAATCAAACAAAGACCATCGGGTGATGGTCAAAAAATAGTATCTCTTAAGACTTTGAAATCATTTGCAAACTCCTTTCAACTAGCAAGGACGTATTAAAATTTTAAACCTACATCAACAGAGCATAAGACATTATGTGTAATCCCCTTCCTTCTCTAAAATCGAGGTTGATCCTCAATGGGTACAGTTGCATTGATGTGAGTCCCATCAAAGAGTTCGATATAATCCTGAGAGAAGAAGACAAATAGTTACAATAAGCCAAACTAAGTGTAAAAAATATAAAATATTAATATTTTACCTTAAATCATGAGTAGTATTTCGTTGAACCACTAATAAGAGGATGTATGGCCTTGATTGCTTGATAGACATTTATTTTTGATCACATTAATAGCCCTGAGTATTTTATTAAAATAATAATTTACTGTCTCACCAGACCTATATAACTAGAGCATTATAGTTCTATTCTTAGTATTGTGTCCAATAATGTGCAGAAAAATAATCAACTGTTCCTCCATTGTTACATATCAAGTATCATGGAGTAGAAGTCTCGCTCACATAATATTTGCGAGTTGTAAAAATACAGTGGATCCATCTCCGTGTGAGATCGACAATTCTTCTTACCACATACATTATATGATAAAAAAAACTATAGGTGTTGACACTAATGGGTAAGTGCCCTAACGATTTTGGATTTTTGATTCAATAGGTACCACAGTAATACCCCAAGTGCAACCAAAACAAATATTCCAATAGCTTAAACTTTTTACATATGAACACATCGATTTTCATCCATCTAATTTCACCAAATGCAAAGAATGAAATAACAAAAATACAAAAAATAAAAAATCATAAAATATTTCAAAACATGTCTCAAACTCGAACAAAGATACAGAGGTATCTACAAATGGGAGAGTGAACATTACTACGGTAGTGTACAACACAGTCGAGCTTCTCTTTTATGAATATTAGCAACCACGTGAACATCCTACTCTAACAAGCTCAGAAATACCTTCATTGTATGGTTGTATGCAAACGTTCCATCTAAATATAACAAAAATTGGGATTCATCATTGCTCTCAATTTCAGACCCATAAATATCCAATGGCATGATTGCACATTATGTGTTATTCTAATATAGCTAATTGGTGTTTATCAAATCTTGATTTACTTCAAATATAACACTCAGTGCACGTGATAATATACGAAACCTGGCCACGTCACGTCACCATAGCTAATTTAGAAATACAAAAATCTAGTTCAGCTCATGCACCCATAATAAAATTGAGTCGTCATCGATAATTATATTCATTAAAACATATCCAGCAAAAATGTAATTAGAACATTGACAAAATATAATCAATGATTCTTGTCTAGTGCCCTCGATGAAAGTAAAAACATGAGATGCATGACAAAAGGCTCAAGTACTCACAAGGAAGAGAAAGTATTTGCAGTTGTAATTACTTACCCTATAAAGAAAAAGAAATAAGATCACCTTTAGTTTGCTTCTTACATATCGGCCATTCACTTGAAAATAATATTGAGGATCAGACAAATATTGACTAATTTGAGAGAAGTCTCTGTATCCCTATTATTTTCCCAAACAACCACAACTCAAGAGTCTCCAGCTGAGATGAAAAAAATCAACTGTAAAGTTCTCTCAAGACTCAATTTATAAGAAAATTAACAAGCAGAATAGGAAAATATCATATTAACAATACCTAGTAGAAGACAAATTTTTGCATTGGCTAGAGTAAGAAGCTATGTAATTCAATAGTAGGTGGGACAATATACTTGAACATCAAATTGCTATTCCATGTAGAAAAGTAAATGGTAAGTCATGACTTTCAACCACAACAATAATCTATCTAGCTTTTTCTTTGACAGGAGGTATTGTTATACTAAAATACTCGCACAAAATAAAATCTTTAGGTCCTGTTAAAGAAGATACAATGAATTTATAGAAAATAATCACATTCATCAATACTTGGTTCTAGTGATCTACATATTTTTGCAGTTGAAGTTAATCCAATTTCAAAGTAAGAATTATATGCTAAAATATACTTGAAATGGGTAATGAAAAGTTCAAAAAACTAATTGTTAGAGAAGAAAAATCCATGTTCCAAATTTAACTTCAACTTCTTCAATTTCATTTTGATCATATTATTTTTTAGAATCTTTATAACTATTTAAAATATTTCTCAAATTTTAAGAATAATTCAACAAGTGCAAATGTTAATCATAAGATTTTGAACCCTTAATATTGACATAAGCTTGATTTTCTCTCCTCATTTGTAAAGCTGACCTTGATTTTCTACCTCTAAATCAAAATAAAATTAACATTTGAACCAGAATATTTGAATCTTTGTTCAAAGTTAATCAGCAAAAAAAGGAAAAACTGAAACCTAAACTATTTTGCATGCTTCCTAACTCAATACACAAATAAAATTTGCTCTTTTTTTACTGGCATTAAATTCAACCTCAAAAACATCTTTCATAAGAAACAGATATCTAGAGTGAGAGTAGATCACTCTCATACAAATTGAGCTTCTAGATAAAAGGAAGTCACCCTTCTTGCATTGCCTATTACAAAATTTGACTCATCAAACCATCAAACAGCATCAAATGAGTAATGTCATTGCACATAAATCAACAAGAAATAAAATCAATAAAATCACATGAATATATAGCAAAAAAAAACTCAAGAGACAAGAAGATGTAGTGATTTTTCAGATTTGAACAGAAACGAATCAGAGAAAAAAGAAAATTTGTAAGAAAATAGAATGAGTCAAGATTGAGAGTGCAAGTTGAAGTGGAGAGCAGTCGATCATGGGAAGTGAGGCTAGAGTAGGAGGAGGAGGAGGAGGAGGAGGAGACGAAGG
Organism: Trichopus zeylanicus subsp. travancoricus; assembly: GCA_005019695.1. NCBI lineage: Eukaryota > Viridiplantae > Streptophyta > Magnoliopsida > Dioscoreales > Dioscoreaceae > Trichopus > Trichopus zeylanicus. Next base: position 272,000 of record RXID01014318.1, read on the forward strand.
TTGATAGCGGTGGTGAATGGATTGGGATGGAGGCCGAGATTGGGGACCACAGGCTAGTCTAGGCTATCACAGGGACAGCGACTCCGATGAGTGTGAAGGCAGTGAAGCCGAGATAAGCTCTGAGCTCGAGCTCGGCCACTATGATGAGATTCAGTGAGAGAGGCGAGGGAGCGGGGCCAAATTGGGAATGATAGGCCGATGCAAGGACAGATTGGTCAACTACAGGACTAGAGACGGCAAGCACAGGAAAGGCAAGGATAGCAAAAGCTTGAGCAAGACTAGACACGAGAGGAAGAAACCCACGGTGAAAGTCCCAAAACTCCCACTTCATCTAGTGCGAAATGGAAGAAGAAAACCCAATGAGCCCCACTGCTTTCGAGCCAGAAGTACAACTTTGATATATTACCCCATGAAAGTTGTAGAAGTGGGATCTAGTTCATTTTAGTATCGGCTCGGAAGCAGCACTTTCATCATTTTTAAAAGTACTCTACATTCAAACAATGAAAGTGATGAAAGTAATCTTACTTCTGCCATTTCCAAAAATCAAGTGGCATTCAAATACTATCTAATCCCACAATCAAAATGAAACTTCAAATTTTTTGGTAGAGCTTATTCCATTCTCCAAAAACACAGCACATCACATACCACGACATACTCCCCAAAGCCCTAGATTCCATGATACCATTACTGACATGATTTGCTAATTATGACATCAGCATGGGGATCCCCAAGAAAGGAAAAACACTAGATGTTGCAACGAGGAAGCTATGGGCTTAAACAAATCCTCTTAAGTCCACGCACTTCGGATTAATGGCACAACATTGGAATTCTTGCATTGTGTTTGTGCTGTGGGGTGATATTGGTGCATTGTTTATTAGCGGTGGCGCTAAACACTAACAAGAGATCAACTAGGGACCTTTTGTCCTTCATGCAATGAAGGAGAGTTAATTAAAATTTGATTAATCAATGTCAACTTCTTACGGGGATTAGTTCTCGGGTTTTACTTATAAAGATTCAAGGAGGGGGATTGGAAGAATGTGACTAACTTAGAAAAATTGGATGCCCCAATTAATGTGCTATTGTTCCCTAGACCATGTTTTTGATGAATCCCAGAAAAGAATTTCACAGTGTGGCTTTATCAAAATCAAAATAAGATTTTAGTGTCGGATTTATCTTGGCTTTGGAAGCTTCATCGTTAGTGTTATTTGTGTTTGTACTTTGACCATGACTCTGTTTCTTGACAATCCCGCATGTGCGGTGGGTTTGTTCTCATTGAATTGAATCAAAGATAGATTACAAGCATTGACTACTAGGCATAACAATTCTTTCTCCTTCTGCTTTTCCTCATTTTCTCACACGTTTTTTATTAAATATCTATGCGGTTTTTTCCTCCATAAAAAAATATGTTTATGTCATTGTATGGAACTATTGCATATAACCTTTTGAAGCATGATCAGTGCTATAATTTTAGGTGGCAGAGAGCAAGTAACGGTGGGGGAATAATTTACCAAAATGTTTGAAAATAATTAAGGTGCCAGTGAAGATATAGAACCCTGGACGCTGTGGCCTTAAATGATTTTGTCTTCATTACAAGTGAGGACATTGTCTCAATTAATCTGAAAGAAAGTGATTTGACTATTATTATCACCCAAGGGATAATGAGGTAAGAAATGGTCACCTTAAAACAGGAGCAAAAGAAAGTTATTTTGTTTTCTTTTATTGAAGAGTAAAATCAAAGAGCAGCTAAATGAATTTGGACCCAAGATCAAAGAAGAAGATTGCATGAAGCTCTAATGAGAGGGGTTGGGGCATTCATGCAACTCTTCTGATAATGCATGGATGAGCATTGCTTGAAGTGCCAAGCTTGCAAAAAGATAGGAAATTTGACCGTCTTGCATGGAAATGTGGAGAATAATTTGGTGTTAGGGCCTAGGCCATTGTGCTTTCCAAAGTTGCAACCTTATGGAGAACATAAAGTAAACGACATATTGGATCTCCTTTATTTGATGTCCAAGGGGACATGACAGGCTATCTCTGACCTCAATGCCGCAAATCTACAAAAGAAGCATGATTATAAGAAAATAGGATATAGAAGATTGAGGGATATAATCTTTTCATTAGAACCCTTATTTTTGGCTCGTGAGAGAGAATAAGTGCTTTAGCTTGTTTCATTCTCATTCCCTTGAGTTTGAGTATGATTCTTGGTCAAGGCTTTCATGGCTAATTTGCTATATCTGTCAAGCATCTATGTTCTAGGATTTATGACAACGTTTGGTTTGAAATGATTTCAATTATAGTTATATTAAATTTTAATGTAAGTAGTGATTTTAGTCATATTAGCTAGTAGGCGATACATTCCTAGTGTTATTTTTGTGATTAGTCATACTAATTAGAAACTATTTGACTGTAAAATACTAATCACACTAGCCAATATGCTAGCTAGTCCCAAACTAAATGTACCCTATGAGTTCCTTTCTTTTTCTGTAGTTTAAACATAACTAGTTTATAAGCAAAAAACAAAAAACAAAAAAACAAAAAAACAAACATAACTAGTTGTCTAGCTCAATATAGTCAAAGGCACCCTCAATATAGTTTCATACTAGCTACTCACACTAGCTAGTTTTGTTATCATTTTGTAACCAAATGTCTACTAGCTAATATAACTAATTACTATAATTAATCTAAAAATAACACTAAAATATATTGCACTAGTCATGTTAACTCCAAACACCTATTAGTTAATATAATTAATTAGTATGATTAGAACTACTAATTATATTAAAATTTAATATGATTAGCTGAGATCATCCTAAACCTAAGAATTTAGGATTTTAGGTTTAATCTTATCAAATTTTAAATCATTAGATTAATCTAGGGATTAGTATACCCTAAATTCTAAATCCTAAATCCTAAACTCTAAATCCTAAATTCTAAACCCTAATCCTAATCTATACTAATTCTTAAATAATATAATGATTTAAAACTTGATAGAATTAATGCTAAATCTTATCGATAGAATTTTATACTTATATATATAGTTATATATATATATATATAACCTAGTTTTGATAAAAACTTGACCGATCTAAAGTCATATCAACTTTTGAGTTTTAGCTAAAACCTTGGATAACCTAAGACATAAAAAACACTATTGACATGTTTTATATTTTTTAAAATATTAACAATATTCATGCTTTGTTGCTCAAAAACCAATCTTCACGTTTTATCTAAAAAAAGGGAAATCATTCTCAACATTTATTGAGACGATGATTTCATGTAATTTTTTGAATTTTAGAACGAAGCTTAGTGTGCTCTAATATGAAATTTTCTTGGCAAAGCATTGTGTTATGGTTGTTTGTTGTGAGGTTATTGTTTGTTTATCAACAGAAAATCTACTGCAAGCCCACGGGAAGAATGGGCACCCAAAAGATGGGTGAATAGGGTCCAGGCTGGAGGGCCATGGCATTGAGATCGAATTCAACATGGAGCCCTGGAGCCCAAGCGAAGCCACGACAACCAATTGGCTGGAGGTCCGTGGCGTTGAGATCAATACATACTGATGAACGAACTTAATGAACAGGCAAGTTAGGCTGGGCGGTCCCTTGCAAACAACAAAGCCATGGTGATCCCGTGAGTGTGAGGCAAACATGGTAATCTTCCCAATAGTAAATATCATGATCTTTCAAGAAAATTCGGACACTATACATCCAGTCCAGCAGCATTGACAAACAGCTCCCGTATTAAAATAACAATAGAATAAATGGAACAAGGATAAACAGCAAATGAACTCTCCAGTGTTTGCGGTGGAATTCGTACCACCTACGAAGAATTGATTAACAAACGACTAACAGATATACAAATCAAATTGATTTGCAAGATCCCCTAAATAACAGCACCAAATAATAATGTGGAAAGAAAAAGCGAAATGGTTACATGAAATTTCCACGGCTGACACCCTCAAGAATCCAGTCGTGCCAGAGCCTCAATTGGAGACCTGCACAAAGAATTGAGTTACAGTTAAATCAGTCACACCACCAAGTCAGGCAACATCTATTATCTGCAGTTAGAGCCCCAGTCTGATAATTGTTGTTAGCTTCTGTGTCACGTTATGCCTTTAAAATGAATGACGGCCAGTTATCTCCCCTTCACTATCTGGCATGAATTCTACACAGCTAGAAGAATAATAGTCCTACTCAACCATTGTTTTGAGAGGGGCCTCTAACTTTAAGACGCTTTGGCCCAAGCTCTATAGGTGGTGCCTCCTTGATGTTCTGCAATGGGTTAAATTGAAAACTACCAACTCTGTAATGCTCCTTCCTTTTTGCTTCCATGGGCTCAACCCTTTCTATCTTAACATCCGAAACATGTTTCCTGATCTTCAAGGATAATGATCCCCCAAGCCCACCACCAACGGAGGTTCTATCCCAATCATGACTCTGTGTTGAAGACAGTCCATGAACACCATTGCCTTCGTGACATAATTTCTTCAATCTTTTTAACACCTGGCACCAATTGGAAGCTTTTTCAGTTCCACAATGGCATGAAAAATGAGAACAAATAAAAAAATTTAGAGAATTGGATATGCTGCATAAATCAGAACATGATACTCATCTGAAAAGAATAAAAAGGAGTGACAATCATAAAAAGACATGCTAGACAAAATTCTTGAACACAATGGTTTGTTTGCAAATCACCAGGCAAAAAAACTTGAGCTGACAACAAGAGCTATAATACATCTGTACCACCAATGTATAAATAGGTCAACATTCCATCCTATAGATATAATTCAGATTTTTCAAGTTCAAACACCTGCCCCTTTAATATTTGACTGGATACCCAAATTGAAGATATTTTTGAAATATATCCTAAAAAAAAACATAATATTAACATTACTCTCATTTACTCAATTCAACAATGGCCTTGAAGACATCTGCTCTAAATCAACCTCTATCTGCCTTGATTCTGCTTCATTAATTGACTACAAAAGTAAGTCTGGAGTAATCAACCACTGACTCACTGACAAAAGAGACTTGGCTGTCTTATATCCTTTCAGGTAAAGACCAACTTTAATGGGCCTTCTCTTGTTATAGACTAAAATATTTCAAACTTTATAAGTGGATAAGGATTCTGGAGAGCTAAAGAGTCCCAGGACGCATGCCAAATTAAGAGCATTTCCTGTAACAGAACCATCAATCTGATTCAAAATAGGATTAAAAAACAGAATATCATCAACTGCCTTACTTTGCTCATGCAGCAATCACACAAAAAGAAAACTATAAGTTGCCTTAAATTTCACTTTTGTGCTCATAATTTATCTCAAATTTTCCCTCTTGAAAGGCTAGCTCCATTCCCTATATCATAGGGTAGAATGATAGAAGTAGAGGGAACAATTTATATCAACCAGGGAGGCAAAATCTCATTGTAGTTCTATCAGACAATGATCTTTTCACTTAGAGCTGAGATCTGAGCTTTATACATCCTAACGTCCAAAACTAATGAATCAGTAGTCTGCAAATTAATCAACAACCAAAACTGCAACTGACTTCCAGTAAGGCCACTTGAGACCAAAAACATGGCAAGGGAACTATCATGATCTAAACAGATAGACTAAAAGACACTCTTTGTCTACTTTCTGGCATGGGTATATTTCAACCAAAGATGGTCTACCCTTTAAATGGAGATATCAACAATGGTTGCATTTTAGAATACTATTAATTAGAAATAAAATGCATTGGGACATTATCATTACATAATAAACACATTAACGTCCTGTTAATTATTCCTTTCCCATCCATCTCTAAGCTTATGCATGTTTATTATATAGTTTATGTAAAGTTTTACATTTTCATACTCGATACATAACTGTTTGTGGCTTTGTAATTTGAAAACTGCATATGCGGCCATTTATGGAACTACATCCTGGATATGTGAAGTTCTTTAACTGTTCACATATGCCCAATGCATTTTCAAACACTGAAAAATGGTGTGCAATTAATGGAAATAGAATGTCAAAACAAAAGAATAGAAGATTACAGCAATGCAATAACAAAAGGTCAATAAGCCGGCATTCTCTTTCCCCATAAAACTTCTAATCTTTCTTCTACCATGTCTTTAATGCATATCAGCCCTTATGCTAACAATATGTGCATATTCATCAAGCAAATCACTAGGATATCTCAGACACTGAATTGTATAACGGTACTTTTATTAACAGACAAAAACTGAATTTTAAATACTGTAGTTAGGTCACGAAATGAAGACCCAGATTCGTAATTAACATATATACCTGCTGCTCAGGAAGCTTTATTCCCTTAGCATCCCTATTTCCTTTGTCCATATGAACTACAGATCTGCGCTTAACCCTGAATATCTCTGAATCAGAATCATCATCATCATTTATACCATCGAGGCAAGCTTGATGGCCAGTCCTACTTTTGGCAAGTGGTGTTGCTTCTGCTGATCCACATGGAGAAGCATGCATGCTTTGTGAATCCTTACTTTGGTTTAATGGCATTTTATTGGTTTTATAACTTCCCTGAATAATAAGCATGTCAGTACCTTAAATTTTCAAAAGCAAAAAAAAAGGACAAAATGTTTGCAAATAATTCATTTTGCTAACACACAAGAGCAACTGAATCACAAGCGAAACCTTACATTATTGTATGATGTGCTCTTATCGTGCCATGATGATAATGATGAGAATGGTGGAACTGAACACATTGATTCTTGTGCATCATATTTGACATGCCCTCTCCGACGAATGAAATCAAAATCTTGTGAATGACCTGCACTTTGCTCCAAATTCTCAAGGCTTTGTTCAAGTTTTATCTCACAATATGGAATATACCCATCATCACTGCCTGCTACAAATAAATTCGTCTGCAGGCATGCATCTTCACCCTGTAGTGCTTGCTTTTGGACTTCATCTATGACACCCTTTTCCTGCTCAAATTTCCTTGCTGCAGCCTCCAACTCTAAGTAGTCATGTCTAGAGAAGACAACCTGATTACTCCCACACCGGCAGTTCCTTAGCTCTGTTTCTGAATGAGATAAAAAATCAACAATTTAAGTCAAAAGGACATCAAGAGCCAAACAACATGATACAAAAGGCATAAAGATGTCATGTCCACATACCATGACGAAGACAAATAGGATTCATACTGCATCTGCACTTGACATATGACACATAGCAATCCCGAAGACAGGTGCCACAGAGCACAGTTCCAGATATATTCGAATAAGAGCACATGCGTGCTCCTGATTTCTTAAGCGCCCATCGAGCACGGTGCTGAAATCGCATTAAATGCACAAAAGAAACCTTGACACAATGTTGAGAGGACAGTTCCTCAGTTGGACGGAAATATTTAGCGCAAGGATTCAACCTTCTTCTACAAAGAAGCATCGCTTCTTTACAGAGAAGTTCCTCATGTGGAAGCAAGGGTGTCCTCTTCAACAATGCATACCTTCGGCTAGCCACAGCACCTAGTGGAAACCAATCCCCAATGGCAAAGTTTACTGCTTCACCACAATTGAAACCTAAAATTTTGACCAGACATCAAATTTCAGGCAGTAAATTTGAATTGGCATGTTAAATAGAAGATGGTTATCCGTATATTAATTTTTTATTTACAAGGAGCATGACTAGCAGTTTTCAATCTTACCATGACTAAATCCAGAGTGATATGCTCGAGGGAAGGTGATTACAAACTCTCCGGGTTTTTGTACAGCTTTATAAACAGGGACATTGTGCTTTAATAATATATTGGGAGGAAACATTGTTGTCTTCCCCAAGAGTATATCAAATGCTGCATCTACTCCTTCAGAGGATAAAATCCCATTGTCATACACATGCTCTTGGACAACTTTTTCAAAGTCACAGGCTGCATGACCTGGTATGCCATACCAAGTCTTGAATGCTCCAGAATGATGATAATTAATGCTGCCAGGATAGAATAAAACTTCATATAGCAAATGAACTGCTTCAATAATATAAGAAAAGCAAAATGATAGTCAAGTTTAAGGAAATGAACTTATGGAAACCTGTACAAGTAGTGATCCTCCACATGCCATGCGAACATACTGAATAGCATTCCTATATACAGCATGGGATCAGTTACTCCCTGAAATGATTTGACTAACATTAGCAAGACTGGCAACCATGTGAACAATATGAACAAAATTAAATAGAGGCAAGGAGGAAACAATTCACTTCTCACCGGAATTGCCACCCCAAGAAGCCGTAATATAGACCTAGGAAGGCGTGAAAGCCCCTGGATACAATAAGACAAGTGGTTAAACAATGAATACAAAAACATGATGCAAGGGGAATAGACAGCCAATAAAAATGGCAACAACATAATAGAACTCAACAGTAAATAATGAAAAGAAGAAAAAAAAAACATTTCCACTATAGGATGCTTGAAAGTTTTTATACTCCACTGTGCCACTCAAGTGTTGGAAATCATAGACACTATGTAAAAAATAAATCAATGAGCATGACCAAATGGTGGCCAAATCTGATGATTTATGACAAAACAAAATATTGTAGTATATATTGCATAGGAAAATTCAATGATAGATATTGAAGGACCACTACCTTCAAGTTCCATTTGCTTTTCCCAAGCTGGTCATTAGGAGATGATGAGAAAGCACTACCATCAATATCACATGCATATTCAACAAACTCTGTCTTGCCACAACCAATTTCCTGCCAGAACTGCTCCTCCAAATACCTAGCTGGGAGACATCCGGCACTAGAATATCTTCGAGCAAACTCCTTGTTTGCCATCTTCTCGAAATCCCGTAATGAGTGCTTCCTGAACATTTATGAAAGCAGACACTTAGTGCAGCAAATACAAATAACTGGTCAAACATTTGTTCCAGATAGAAACACACCTTCCACTCATGAAAAAGGTGACCTGGTCATCTACTGTCCATTCAGCAAGGCGAAGAGGCTGCACTCTAGTGTTAAACTTAAATCCAGCTTTCTCCTTCATCAAAACAACACCAGCAGGTACTGAAGCACTTAAAGGAGAAATTACCTTACATATACCTGTGAAAAAGAAGAGTAAGTTTACTTCATTTAAGTTCTTAAAATGGAGGAAAATAAAATCCAATTGTCCATTGCAAGTCAGGCTTTCAGAAGGCAAGTTACAAAAATCTACAATAGATGTAGGAAACTCAAAAAGACACACAAAATGACTGGATTGCAACAGTAACACATGACAATTTGCATGCCATGGAACAAAATATGACAAAAAAATAAAGAGAAAATGAAAACTGACAATATACTAATTCTCAAAAAATTACCAGCAAGGATTTTCAACAGATACACACAATAAACAATAGATGTTAGGAAAAGAAGAAAGAAGGAATGAAAATCATTAAATCATTACCGTATTTGGAAGCTACAGGAGCAATTTTTTGGAGATAAGTTAATGGGTCCTCAAACTCATCCTTTGATGGGCAGAATACAGGACATTCGGGGATTGTATCAATCCAATCTAGGTTAGAAGTGTCGAATTTTTCCACCTTATGCTTTGTAAAAGCATCCTTTGCTGGACCAACTTTAACATGAGAAAATGCATCAGCATCACCCTGCATTCTCATTCCACATGATGCATTAGTTCTCAAAGCATCACCTCCACTTCTGGTCATCATATTAGTAACATCTACCCCTTCAGATACAACTCCCAACTTTATCTGTTGGTGTTTTTTACAATTCAGAATTCCTAACCCAATTCCAACGTCTTTGGATAAAGAAGACTTGCCTTCCACCTGTAACAAAAAATACAACTGATGAGAGAGCGAGAAAATAGGGTGCAAGTGACTCATCTCCAAAATACATTTCTTGAGTGAAAAGTACAGAAATTAATACATAAAATCAAGGGTAAGATCGTTGCATGTTGCATACAAAGTAGAACTAAATGTAGCAGCATGAGTTTACCTCTGATTATTATGATATATACGTAGAGTGCTCCCAACAAATACAACAAGTTGAGGCTTAAAAGACGTGCTCAAAAGTTGAAGCAAAAAAGATTTGACCAAATTAGGGCTAATATTGATGGATTTAGTGTGTTGAGTGTGCCTTTGCATATAGCTGCACTTTAAAAACTCACAATTTGTAGAAAATATCACACTATACTGCAGGCTTGCAAAAATGGTAATTCACCAACAGAAAAGATCAAACAGGAAAAAAGAAAACTCTGATAAGATACCTAATACCTTTAGGAATCATATGTAGTAATGATCTCAAAGAAGACTAGCCCAATGATATCGCAGTTGTAGCTACCAGAGACACTGTTCCATTTAATCCTAATTGTACCTCCATTAGAAAGGTCTAACATTATCATAGTAGGATACAATTTTATGCAATAAACCCACTTCAAGAATGAGCCTAATATCCAGATCAAATGCATAAAAACCAAGACCAAAACCAAATATCACTTAGTTCTCTAGTCAAAATATTGTTCCCAAAACCATGAAAAAATAAGAGTCAATTATGAAGGTTCACACCCATCAAGACAACACGCTCAAACTGATACCTTGAACACCTATTCAAAGATGAGCCCATCCCTTCCAAAATTACAACAGAGGTGAAATTCCACCCAGAAAACAACTATTCTACTAGTCCACATAATCCTCCCAATCCTTCGTCACGAGAGATCCTGTTCCAAGGATATCGGCAAGAAAGTAGAGCTGACACTAAACCCTACAGGCGTTTATTCGCTAGAAAGGATACAAAATATTCAACGGATTTAGTCCCAAATTTTCAACTATTTTCAATGCCTATTTAATTCAAGTGGAAATAAAAGGAAAATTTGCAGCGGTTTGACTGAATCAGAAACCAACATTAAAAACAGGGAGAAATCAAACGCAATTCTTTCAAAAGATCAAATAATCAAACTAAAAAAACAAGATACTAACTAGGGAATGCCACAGAACGAGAAAATTCTCTCGAATTACTACCAAATTGAGACCGCCAAGCGTCTTTCCAACCGAAATAACTCCATAGATCAAACCGCAGAATCAAGAAAAGCCAACAGGATCCAAACAACTCACCATTTCATACCGAGCCCCGATCCGTGACCCCTCCACCGTCCTCAATATCAAGAAATCCACGAAATCCTCGCGATCTCCGTCATCCTCCGTCAGAGCTCCAACCACATTACCCTAGAAGCCCCTAATCAGTCCAAGATTCAAAGCCTTTCCAGCACGACAAGAAATCTCCACCGACCAAAGAATTCGAGGCCCAACCTTCCAAGAAACGGATAGCAGGAGCCTGTACAGCTGCAGCAGTGGGATCTCGGCAAGGGCGAGGAGGTTTTCCGGCGAGGGAGATGGTATTCCGGCCAGCGGGGAAAGGAGAAGGCAGGGGTAACGGCGGACGGCACTGTTAAGAACGGAGGAGGCTTGGAAAACCAGAGATGAGGAAAAGAGCGGGTATTTGTTGGTTGGCAATAAATAAAGAAAATAAAATATGGAGCTGAAGAGATAAAAGAAAAGCCGTAGTTGTTGGACGGTTCGACCAAACTTCCTCCGCAACTGGATCCGCCTTCCACGCCATCCGCTTACCCTCAGATGCTCACCTCGAAATTCCCTTAACACCGACGGATTTTCTCCTTAATTACAGAAAATCCTTATCCATGAAAACTCGAAGAGGGGCGTTCTAGTCAATTCATAAATCGGAGATTCCCTAGGGCTATTTCGGAAAAATGTGAAGCCGGACGCTGAACCGAGTCGTCGGTTGTAGAGTACGCAGGTGATCGTTTGATTAAAATTAGTAAATTATTTTTATAAATTAATATTTTTTATTAAAATTAAAGTTTAATAATTTAAAATTCGAAAAATTATTTAATTTTTATAATAATTTAATTTAATAATAATATAAAATAAGTAATATTAATTTTATAAGAAAAAAATAATCTTAAAAAAAATTGATTCTGATCTATCCAAACTAAACGCTAGTGTTTAACTACGGATCAAATTACGTTCCTATTCCTAACAAATGCCAAATTTACAGGATTGCCGCATAGAGATTGTCGAGGAGATGGGGGTATTTTGGTAAAGTGGGGAAGCTAGAACAGACGGCGTTCTGAAGGCAATATATCGCGGAGAGTTGAGATTCTCGCGCTCTCGAAATTCCCGGTGATTGAGCGGCTGTTATTACGTGCCACGTGGCAAGAAAAGAGTTCTTGTGCAGGTAATCAGATATCCGTAGCGTGACACGTGCAATTTACGTGTTTTTGACCGTTGGATTTAAAGAGGGGAGGAAACAGGAATCCGCGCCAGAACGGGATGAGCTGGCAGGTACGTTCACGCGCGCCCGCGCGGTACGCAAACCGCCAGGCGGTTTTCTGACCGGCGGTTTTGGGATTTCCGTTGCCGCGCACTATTTTAGTTCAAAGGCTACCGTCACCGCGATGGAGTTTTAGAAAATAATTAATTTGAAATGATGTTATTTTTTAAGATTAAATTAATTAATTTCGATTTACATTACAATTAAATTTAAAATATTATTTTAGAACGAGCTTATTTTATTTTTAAATTTTAAATCAAACGTGGTCTTAAATTTTAACTTAGATTCACCTCCGTCCAATTACCCCACGTGCTCGTTTGCGTCGCTTTAGCTTAGTCGGGTTGGAAGTTCGGCTCGGGGACTCGGCCCGGTGATGACATTTCCCAGTCAGCCAAAACAAAGTCTGAAGGCGGCTCGTGCTGTCCGGCTCGTTTTCGCAAGTTCCTCTCGGGTCGGATCCGGGTCCTTGACATTCGCGGGTCCGGAATCCGGTTTCAGATATATTTCCGGAAAGTGACAAAAATATCCTTCTGAGCTGCAGAAAACCCCAGGGATGCCCCTCGCAGTCGCAGGTGTCCGGGAAGAGACGTGTTTTTGTGTCAGATATTAATGAGGTCCGGTTGGTTCGGTAACCAGCTACGGCGTTTGTTTACATGTCTGCCCAGCAGAATTTAATTTACTCAAATATTGGAAATTTTAGATTCTGACATCGCCCGTCGTCCATCCACTGGAGACCTACTTTGAAATGGACTTGACTTCCATTGCATTTATGACAACAGCCCAAATTTGTGTTCTGATTTTTCTGCTGATCCCGATGTTCACGTTTTGTTAAATTAATTAAATGGAAGTTGTTGCACCAAATCTCGTATCGAGTTCGACTTATTAAAGTCGAGTCATTGACTCGAAACCGGTTTGGCATAGGGTCTTGAGTTTCTTCACCGAATTTCAGGACTTCAGTACGACTTTGTCTCCTAAATTAAGGATGAATTTACCAGAAAATCCGCTTTACATTCGCGTTTTTGACAAAGTCTCTTATTATCAAAATAATAATTATTATTATTTGACAAAGTCAATTAAGATACGTCCTATCAATCAAAAGCATCAAAAATATAATTACCTCCAACATTACCGACATGCCGCCGGAGAAAAGGCACTCGATTCTAAGAATCAAGATTATTATTTAATTGCTAAAAAAAGAAAAAGAAAAAAAAAGAAGAAAGAAATGGAGTTTGCGGCGAGCGATACGTCCACGTCACCCCCCAGAAAGCCGAAAAAGGGCCAAAAGCAGAGCCCACTTTTCGAATTTATTATTATATCATCGTGTCATATATGCTCTTTTGAGGGGTTAAAACGGAATTCCGTTGGAATTACGGTCACATGTCCGTTTTTAGTCCAACGGAGGCCGTTTTCATTTCACATTACTGTTTTGGACAATCATTATCGAAGGTCAAATTCAACGGTCAAACTCAGCGTCGCAGGCTTGCTCGGTTAACAACAGAAAAAACGGAACAGGTGTACTACCGCGTGTCACGAAAGCAGGAAAGCGTCTGTTTTTTGTCAATAAATTGTAGAATATTTCAACGCGCGTTTGATTTTCCGCGTCCGATTAACAATCAAATAGTACAAATTTAATCAAGTTAAATATTTATTTTTCAGAAATGGTTGTTCCTTCCTTGTTGATCTATTTTAGTGTTTGATCCGACTCACTATTGCCACTGTTTGTCCTTGTTGCTATCGCGAGCCTATTTGTTCCCGTTGAGAAATCCAAACTTCATATTTTTTTTTATTTAATATATTTGTGTAATATAATTATTTTTATTATTTATTTGTAATTAAGTCGCTTTAATTAGTTGTTAAATTATATTATGTATATAAAAAATTAGTTAGTTCGTATGAAATAAATATAAAAATAATTTTGGAAAAAAAAATGCAAAACCTTCACTACTCATACTATCTTTGAAAGATAAAAAAGATAATATGACTACTTTTTTCATTAGTCTGCTTAGTCCAGATTATTTCAAACTAAGACCAAGGTGTTGCTGATTTCGTCTTTATTATTTATGTGTATATTTTCTCTTGTTTGGTGAGCAATGAATTAGGCGAAAGCCCAGGTCCATGTCTTGGCTTATTGGGCCTAAAAATGCATCCAATGGGGCCAAATGGCCCTCGGCGTGTTGTTGTTCTCATTTTTTCCGTTTCTTTTTAGAAATCTCGGCCTTGTCTTTATTGACATTAAGTTCTTAGCTATTATATTAATATTTCTACTTTCTTTCTAATTCCCCGTTCCTGTGTTTCTGTTTTTATCAAGGTTTATAGTTACGGTTTCGATTTCGGTTTTAGGACCCAACGAAACCGATACGTTTCGGCCGTTTCGGTTTCAGTTTCAGCTATTTCGGTTTCGACTAAAAGATTTTTTTAATTATTAATTATGTGTTGACCAGAGTTTGACTATATTTTGACTATACTTTGACTTCAAATTAAAAATACGATAAGATATTATAAATAATTTTAAAAAAATAAAAAAATAAGGAATAAATTTATACTTAATTTTACCATAATATTAAATATTATTTTAGTTAATTAAAATTAATGTTGATAGTTAGTCACTGATATAGTCTATTTTTAATATATATTAATGTATTAAAAAACATACAAAAAGTAATATAAATATGATTAAAAGTTAAAAATTAACATAAGCAACCTACCAAAGTATTACGTTATAATTTCACACTCAGATGTTCAAAACTCAACTGATGATAATGATTAGTTGTATTACGTTATAATTAATGAATTATGTATGTGTCAAGTACATTTTAATAATAAGTTAAATTTGTTTATATTAATTTTTAACTTTTAATCATATTCATATTATTTCTCATATATTTTTTTTATACAGTAATATATAAAAAAATAGACTATATCGGTAGTTAACTATCAAAATTAATTAAAATAAATTAAAATAATATTTAATCTTATGGTAAAATTAATTATAAATTTTTTTTGAAAATTTTATTGTACTTTTTAATTTAAAATCAAAGTACAGTCAAAATATAATTAAACTCTAATCAACACATAATTAATAACTAAAAAAAAATCTTTCCGTCAAAATCGAAATGATTGAAACAGAAACGTATCGATTTCGTTAAGTGCCAAAACTAAAACTGAAATTGAAACTTAAAACCTTGGAAAAATCTCAAATTATATCAATGTTGATTTGGCATATATTTTACCCATCTTTCTCTTTTATACTAATTTTGTGTCTAATAAAAAGTAAAAACTACAATTATATTTTAAAAATAATTAAATATAATCGAGAATGCAGGCATTTCTTGATTCAATCGGCTGCAGAGAACTCCCTACAAGTAAATAATTAGTTATGGATAATACAACAATATTATTTTACTCAATCGAAACAAAAAATGGCATAATCAAATAGCGGTTAAGCACGGGCTAGGTCGTCTACTTCTTTATTCAACGCGCCTCAAATCCACCTTTCTCTGCTCGAGAGCGTAGGGCATGTACATTCCCAGGATCTTGTCCCACGCAACGAAGAATGGCTGAGAGAAGTTGTATTTGCTGCCGAAGAGCTGGTGGTGGATGTCATGGTAAGCGCTGTTGTTGCTGAAGAAGAGATGGCGTACATTCCCAGGGAGCCACAAGCCACAGTGATCATCGATGGTCTTGATAGTAGCAAACGAGAAGAAGAAGAAGCCGGTGCGAGGAGTCATGCTGGAGAGGAGGGGAGCGCGCCCCCAACCGTGTCGAGAAGGAGCCTTCCAAGGGATGGTTGTAGAGGGCTCTGAAAGCATAGGGGACGACGAGGGTGTGGTGCTTGGAGTGGACGTGCTTGTACAAGAACTTGTTGATGTACATGTACCTGTGGATGAAGTACTACCATGTATCCATCACCACCATTGCCACAACAAACTGCACTGCCATCACCAGGAACGAATGTTGCAGCTTCACTGTTCCATTGCCATCGCTTATAATCTGAAAAAGATTTGTAAATCAAGTAAAGAACTTGAGGTTCCAAGGTTTCTATGCAACAAGAACAGAGAGTTGACTTACTTCGAACAAGTAGAGGGAGACGACCACTTAGCATGCTTGCTGCACCAGGACACTTTTAACGACAGTTTGCTTTGGAGACTATGTTCTTGGTGCCTTCTTCTGCTCTCGTGTGTAGCCGATAGTTGTCCATGTCACCTAAAAGCACGTAGATCCCCGAGTAAATCCAGTAGATGGCAATCGGCACGAAGGTCCCGAGGAGCTCGTCAAAGATAGGAAGCGCCATCTTCTCCGATCAGAAGAAAGAGAGAACTTTAGATGCTAGAGAAAGAGAGAGTAGTGAGATGCCGCCGGCGCGCTGAGCTCTGAGATCGCCGCCGGCGCGCTGAGCTTGCCCCGAGCGCGCTGCGCTCGTCCCGCGCACGCCGAGCTCACCGCCAGCGCCCTACACTCGCCCGCGCACTCGCTTTGCTCGCTGCCACCCGAAAGAGAAGCACAGTAAAATCCTAAACCCGAAACGAAATATATGATTTCATTTCAGGTTCGGTCGAAACCGAATCGTCTCGGCCGAAACTTAAAACCTTAATTTTTATAAAAATTCTACTTTTTATTGTCGTTTTTGTCCAACTAATCTACAACCAACACAAGTAATAAGATCATTATCGGTCTAGCCAGGTCCTAAAGGGCAAGACTCCAATATTAAAGTCAAATATAATTTTTACTCGCATAAAAGGAAAAAATTTGAACTTTTTTTTTAAAATAAAAAATAGGTCGTACAATGATAATTCACAAATGGAATGGTGTAGGTCGGACAGCTCTGTTATCTTATAGTTTGATGGTTGCCTGAGGAGCTTGTAACTTACCTAGGTTTGTCCTTGATCCACGGAGTTCGATTCACATAGATCGCTCCCTTGGCTCCGACGAGGGAGAATTGTTAATACATCACCTATGTTTAAGTAATAAATAATATGCAGTGTAAAACTGACTCAATTTTTGAGTTTGTCGATTGAGCCCAACCTCCAGTGTCAGGGCTATTTAGTTAGTAAAAAAAAAATTAATTAAAAGTGTTGACGAAGTCTGAATCTAAGATTGGCTTTGATCCTCATAATTTTTCGGGCAGTCGCCTTTTCATCTCTTGTATGGAAAAAAATATAAAGAAGATCACTGAGAACTCTTCGACAATAATCGTTCCGATACTCAAATCAGTATGAAGATTAATAATATGAAAGTGAAATAAATAATTAGGTATTAGTTTATATATTCGCGACACCGTAATCTCAATCGAACCTCTAGTAACATTATGGCCCAAAATTCTAGATCTTTTGGGATTTGTTTTCAAATTCAGGCCTAAGGCATTTAAGTTATAACCAAATCTCATTTGGGATATATTGCCAAGAGAAACGAAGTTTAGACAACTTGGTGTAACAGTGAATTGAGCTCCGTAGTCTTGAATCGGGGAATGAGCAACTCTGATTCATTTTTACACATGGTTCTCACCATTCCTTGATTAATCTCGGTGTTAAATTAGACCAAATTTCCCACAGCTCGGTTTTTTTAAAAACCCCGTTCAGGGTTGGCTAATTCATCCTCGGATTTTGGCCTTGGATTCGGCTTTTGTTGATCTTACCTCGATTTTGCACGTACCATTAGTGTGCCCCTAGTCCAAACACAGAAAAGCTAGTGCTTGAGGTTCAGGATTACTCTAAAGAAATCAAATGTCACGGAAGGAGCTTCGGTGGATCCTCGGAAGATAAGCAATCGCCTTCATTTAATACGTTGAGCTGTCTTCCATCAAGGTCGTGCGAGTTTTCGAAACGCCGCTCTTTGCTATCAATATTGGCGACCGTCTGTTCCGGAAGAAAAGGAGTGGATAGGTGGCACGTATTCCTCCGGCTTCGCAACTCGGTTTGAATTATCGCGGCTTTCGTGCGCATAAGATTGATTTTGCCAAGTGTCAGCCATCACACAGTCTATCATGAGCTATAAAAACTATCACGAGGCCAGCGGTTTTACTATCCTCTTTTTTTTTTCTCAGATCCCATCTTTGATCTCTTCCTCTTTCTTCTGATGATTCCCATGGCGATGGACAAGGGAGTCGCTTCCAACGGCGCCATCTCTCCAGTGGCTTCTGCCATGTCATCCATCACCAGTGTCGTTCTTACTATCCCGTTACAAGGACAAAAATCGCTCCGACGGTGACTTCGCCAGCAGTTACTAACACTTCCCCGGCGGCAGGCACTATGTCCGATACTGCATAATCGCTACCTGTTTTGACACACACCCAATGTTTCCAAAAACCGCACCGAACCGTCGATTGAACCGGATTTAACCGAATTAAACAGGAGCCGAACCAATTTTTGGTTCAAAATTCTATTAAATTGGGTTAAATAATTAATGGACGTGAGATTTCGTACAAGCTTGATAGAGGTTGCGCTACAGGTGCAATTTGCTCACGGAACCTACCAACTAATTGGCTCCCACCATCCAATCCATTATCGAACTCTAGTATCCAACAATGATGCACAACACCACCACAATTTGTACGTATAAAATGTCAATACGCTACCTAAGTCACCTTCCATTCTCGTCTCCCTCCGCCTCCTTCCCACATTAACCCCGAATGAAATCGATCAAATTAATATCGAGAGAAAAAAATTAAAGCCCGATCAAGATGGGAATCGCGGTGCAGCTTGTGGCGCTGGCCGTCATCGCCGTGGCGGTATTTGCCGGCGCAGCGGCAGCGGAGGCGCGGGGATCCAATGTGACGACTCTGGCCTTCGACGAGGGCTACGCGCCGCTCTTCGGCGACGGAAACCTCATCCGTGCCGCCGACGGCCTCTCCGTCCGCCTCCTCCTCAATCGCTACTCCGGTGAGCTCCCGCGCTTCGCTCCTACTCAGCTTTTCTCGCCGGAAACCTCGTTTCCTTATCGGTTTGATTCATCGCACATCTTTCTCGCTTGATTGATTGCTATATTTTTTGAGCTCTTTTGTTACGCATTCTTTTCAGATATCACCAAGTGTTCCTTTTTTTCTTAAAAAATGATGTTATCTCTTAATCACTGAAAATTATCGCTTTCATGCACGTCAGCCTCCTTTGATATTCTCCGAACAAAAGCGCCGTCCAATTTTAAGCAAGAAAAGGATTGATTATTAAAGCTATTTTAGTCAAGAGTAGACAAAGTCCGTGAATTGTAGTGTGTTCATAGTTGGTGAGAAATAATTTCAATAGCATGCGAATTATAATGAGTTCGATTTTGTGAATGTCTAAAAGCAGACATCGAACGGGGATACGTTTGAGAAAACGCACGATGAATTGGATTTCGAGAAGGTTTAGTGGAGGATGAATTGTTATCTCTCTATAAAGAATAAAAATTAATTTACCCTCAGGTTCTAATTACTCGGTAGTGGGGTTGCTGTGTATAAATATGGGTCGATTGTTAGGTCATGGGTAGTGAGCTCGAGTCATTGGCTGTTACACGAATAATGGGTGATTACATCCTTTCTCCCTTAAATTGATTTGCTCACCAAATTTAAAATGAACATATCTTAAAAAATATGGGTGTATTTAGCCTTGATGTCCTCCTCTCTCTCCCAAATGACCTCATTTGCAGAGTGATGCTGTCATAGTACTTTTACTAAAGAAATCACCTTTCTTCTCAACACATGCTCTTTTCATTCCAGAATCTGAATTGGCTGCTCCTCACAAGTGAAGTCCTCTATCAGCTGTAATTGCTGAAATGATAAAATATGTGTAGCATCTGGAATGTATTTCCTTAACATCGACACATAAAAGACATTATGCACATTAGCCAAAGCCGGAGGTAAGATAAGTTTATAAGCAACTACTACAATTCTCTCCGAGATCTCAAAGGGGCCAATAAAACGAGGCGCTAACTTGCCCCTCATCCCAAACCTCATTATGTCCTTTGTTGGAGAGATTTTTAGAAAGACATGATCGCCCACGTGAAACTCAAGATCCTGCCTTCTAGTATTAGCATAACTACTATGTCTATTTTATGCTATAAGCAACATCTTTCGAATCATCTCAATCTTTTTAGTAGCTAGTTGAACCAACTCTAGACCCAAAATTTGTCTCTCACCATTTTCTGTCCAACAAACAGGGGATCTACATTTTCTCCTGTACAAAGGCTCATAAGGTGCCATTTGAATACCAGCGTGATAGTTGTTATTGTAGGTGAACTCAGTTAGATACAAATGAGAGTCTCAACTCCCCTTGAAATTCAGAGCACACGCCCTCAGCAAATCCTCTAGAGTCTGAATTATCCTCTTTGATTGACCATCAGTCTAGGGGTGATATGCAGTACTAAAACGTAGTTGTGTCTCCAAAGCTTTCTAAAAAATATCCCAAAATTGTGAAGTGAATCTGAGATCTCTATTGCAGATGATGGTAACGGATACTCCACAAAGCTTCACTATCTCCTCCACATATAATTCAACAAGCTTATTCAAAGAGTAGATCATCTTGATAGGAAGGAAATGAGCCGTAGTTAACCGATCCACCATGACCCAAACAGCATCCAATCTTTTCCTTCTCCTTGCTAACTCAGCCACAAAGTCCATGGTTACATGTTCCCATTTCCATTTTGGGATAGGAAGTGACTGTAATCTTCCAGCTGATTTTTGGTGTTTAATCTTAACCTGTTGACACACCAGACATTTGGAAATAAATTCTGCAATGTCTCTCTTCATGTCATGCCACCAGTAATCTTGCTTCATGTCTCAGTAAATTTTTGTACTACCTGGGTGTACTGAAAAGTGAGAGCAATGAGCCTTACTTAACAATTCCTGCTTCAATGGAAAATCATCAAGAACATACAGTCAACCCTGATACCGAATCACCCCATCAGCAGAAACATCAAACACTGTCTTAGGACTTTGAGTTAACTCCAATTTTAAAGTCTGCAAGATAGGATCTTTTAATTGACACTCTTTAAGTTTTAGCACTAGTTCTGACTCTAGACGCAATCTAGCTGGCAATCCTCGTTGAGTCTCTGATATAATAATTAGTTTCATATCTCTCAGAGTCTCTAAGGTCTTTTATTTTTTTATCAATAAATGGGCTGAGTGTCCTGCATATTTCCTACTAAGTGCATCTGCAATAACATTAGTTTTGCATGAGTGGTAATTGATTGAACAATCATAATCCTGTAAAAAATCCAACCATCTCCTCTATCTCATATTGAGTTTCTTCTGAATGAAGCGATATTTCAAACTCTTGCGATCTATAAAGATTTCAAATGTATGTCCATAAAGATAATGCCTCCAAATTTTCTGTGCAAAAAATGATGGCCGTTAATTCAAGGTTATTAGTAGGATAATTTTTCTTATGGGCTTTCAATTGCCTAGAGGTATAAGCAACCACTTTTATCAAAATACAACCTAATCCTTTGATGGAAGCATTACTGTATGCCACCAAACCATCAACCCCGGAAGGTATGGTCAACACAGGTGTAGTGGTCAATCTTATCTTCAATTCTTGGAGACTTTATTCACAGTCTTTTGTCCAATCAAATTTAACACCCCTCTGAGTCAGCCGGGTCAGTGGAGCAGCAATTTTGAAAAAATCTTTCATAACTCTTCTATAGTAATTGGCCAATCCAAGGAAGCTTCTTACCTCAGTTATATTAGTGGGCCTTTTCTAGTCCAACACAGCTTCTATTTTCTTGGGATACACTGATACACCAGCACCAGAGATCACATGACCCAAGAAAATCACCTCTGACAACTAAAAGCCACACTTACTAAGTTTGGCATATAATTTCTTGTCTCAAGATTTTCAACACAGTTCTGAGATATTGTTCATGCTCCTTCTGACTCTTGGAATATATTAGGATGTCATCTATAAAGATAATAATAAACTGATCTAAATATTGCTTGAACACCCTATTCATCAAATCCATAAAGATAGCCGATGTATTGGTCAAGCCAAATGACATAACAGGTAATTTGTAATGTCCATAGCGAGTCCTAAAAGCCGTCTTCGAGATGTCCTCCTCTTTAACCTTTAGTTAATGGTAGCCAGATTTTAGGTCAATCTTCGAGTACACTTGAGTACCCCGTAACTGATCAAAGAGATTGTCAATTTGAGGGAGAGGATATTTATTCTTTACCATGATTTGATTTAACTGACGATAATCAATGCATAGTCTCATAGTTTCATCTTTCTTCTTCACAAAAAGGACTGGTGCACCACAAGGAGATGCACTAGGGCATATGCAACCATTGTCCAAGAGCTCTTGCAATTGCTTCTTTAGCTCTACTAACTCCATTGGTGTCATTCTATAAGGGGGTTTCGAGATCGGAGCTGCACCGGGATGCGGTCTATGCCATACTCCACCTCTCTGTCCAAAGGCAACCCTGATAACTCCTCGGGAAAGACCTCTGCATATTCTCGGATAATAAGAATGTCCTCTAATCGAGGTGTACTCGATTGCTCCTCAGAGATAAAAGTTAGATACCCCTTGTAACCCTTCATTAGTAGCTGTTGGGCTTAAAGAAAAGAAATGATAGGAGGAAGGTTTTCTTGCACATTGGAGAAGGTAAAAGCGGTCTACCCAGGTGGTTTGAAGGTCACTATCTTCATGAAATAATCAACACTGGCATGAAACAATCAACACTGGCATGACGTCAAAGTCCTTGCAATTTAATAGGACTAGATTCACGGTGAGTTTTTAGTTTTCGATCCTAATAATACACTGCTTGAATACTTGATCTACAATCATACTATCGCCACTAGGCGTTCTAACTATTAGAATTATTTTTAGAGGTTCAGACTTTCTAGTCAACTTAATAGCAAAGTGAGGGGCAATAAAAGAATATATAGATCTAGAATTGATCAATATGGAGGCAATCATAATATCGATAAGAATTGTACCTTGCACCACATCCTTTGAAGCATTTGTATCAGCCTAGGTCACAGTATAAACTCGAGCTGGTGCTAGGCTCTTCTTTGGGATGGACTTTTTCCATTGTTTATTTTGATTTTGCCCAATATTCTGCTGAGTATGTAATGATTTTGGGCAGTCCCTTACTAAATGACCTGATTGTTGGCACGTGTAAAAAAGACGCTCTGCCATTGCTCCTTGGGCAATATCATGCCCTATATCTCCACTGGCCACATAGATAACATTTATTTTTGTCGTATGTTGCAATCTGCCCCTTGGTGCGCCTTGGCTCCCCAGGCTTGGATCTCTTCTATGGTTTCTGTACCAATGTACGGGTTAGTAGTCTAGGTTGATTCTTCAATGACTTATCTCTCAATAACCGAGAATGATCTTGTGTCTTTTCTACTGAGAGAGCCTTACTCACAATCTCTCTGTAGGTCTTTAACTCAAAATAGGTTACATGATCTCTGATCTCCTTAGTGAGTCCATTCTCAAATAATTAAACCCGCTCCTCATCCTTAGAGGCAAAGTCTGGAAGAAAGCGGTAAAGCCTGTTGAACTCAGCTTCATACTATTGGACTATTCAATTGTCTTGTTGGATGTGAAGGAATTTTCATCACGTTTTCTTTCGAACTACTGTAGGGATATATTTTTGTAGAAAATATTCTTTAAATTCTTCTCAATTAATCGTCTCATTGGACCTTCCCAGATACCTCAAAGTAGTTTTCTACTAGGCATCAGCATCGCCTTGCAGTAAGTAGACTGCGAGCTTCAACTTTCCTCATATGTGCAATCAATAGCCTCAAAGGCTTTCTCTGCCTCTCATAGTTAGGTGTCCACCTTGTCGGGATCATCACATCCAGAAAATGTTGGAGGCCCTATCTTTTTGAACTGAGTCAGAAAGGGGTTTAGGTTATTTCCTCTTCCCCCTCGACCACTGCTAGTACCGGCCCTCATTTGCTGACTCAAGAATAGCATCAGAGTTTTTTAGAATGTCATCTCAGCATTTTCTTCTTTTGTCTCACAACCTCGACTAACTCCTGTAATTCTTACTTGTCGTGGCACCCCCTCCCCAATATCAAGAGTGCTACGCCCACGACCGATGGTAGCAGCTTCATGACCATGAATAGAGGCATGACAGGGAGGCATATTGAACCCGTAAATAAATATTTGGAGATTCAATATTTCGGATGACACCAAAGAATATTCTATCATGAAATAAATCTTAAAACTCTGTTATTTTTAAACCTTATGCTCTGATGCCATAAAAGTTGTAACAGCTCTGTTATCATCCAATTGAACCACAACACAAAGTGGACAACATATATAAAAGATTTACAGAATACATAAAATTAAGATTTATTACATCACTGCAAACATAGTCTAGATGACCTAAAGAAAAGTGATCCAACAATAAATCCCCAAGTTTCTTACAATCATTTCCCATACAAGAAAAATAAAATAATCTACAAATAAATTAGCTCCAAATGTAATCATGTGCGTATGCATTGTTACTGTTGTCACTTGTGTCTATCGGCTACTCTTCTGTAGATGAGGACAGTTAAGGGGTGATCCAAGGATACTCAATAGGGAGTTACTTTCTCTAGATAGTAGGAGAGGTCAATATATGAGAGGTAACAATAAAATTAACAACAACAACATCAATAATAATACAATGACAATAATGGTTAGATAAACCAACATCTATAGTAAGAAATGAATTAACACAAATATCACATTCATGATAGCCAATGGTTAGGGATAGTGACTATAGACTCCCCTCCCAATATTACGGAGATGGTTGCACCCCCTTCACTAGGTAAGGTAGAACCAATCTACGCGTAAATCGGTCTATCAGTGTGGTTAGATCTCTTATCAAGCAGAGTCATACCACGCTGCACTCCCAATTGTTGATGGAGTGATGATTCTGTTTAGTCACACAACGGATCATGCTCCCTAGAACTCAGGAGATCAGCTACTATCACTTATGCAGTCTTGCTAATCCCTTATTGAA
Organism: Trichopus zeylanicus subsp. travancoricus; assembly: GCA_005019695.1. NCBI lineage: Eukaryota > Viridiplantae > Streptophyta > Magnoliopsida > Dioscoreales > Dioscoreaceae > Trichopus > Trichopus zeylanicus. The sequence continues at coordinate 297,223 of RXID01014318.1, forward strand.
GCAGAGAATCGCCGACTAGTACCAACTAAATAAAGTCCTACTGCATACGTCTCCCAATATACCAAAGGTTCATCTACAATAAATATCAAGTTGGGATTATCAAATGATAGAAGGAAATCGACTCAATCATAATTTAGTCCTCCGAATTTCATTACCGATCTAGTCGATTTTCAATCTGACTATATTACAATTAAATCTCCAGCCATCCTTAACTATTATCATTAATAAATTCATCATACTTTCCTATGTGATTCCTTCTAATTTTCTCACTTCAACTTACAAATTCATCTTTAATGAAATTTAAATATCCCAACTAAGTCTCATTGTAAATCATGAATCAATTTTTTCCCAAATCCAACTCAATTTATCATCCAATCCAATCAATCAGAGTCAGTTAAGTTTTGTAGGCTCCTACAATGTAGTCTCTAATCGGATTTAATTTAGATTCATAATAATCAGACTAAATTCAAAGCGTCAAACTGATTAATTCAATTTAGAACCAATAAGTCCTCTAGGTGTCCAACCAACTACTAATTAAATTCACAATCTAATTCCATCAAATTATAAATCCAGATTATTTTATTTGACCTAAACAACTTACATAATCACTAACCCAATTAATCCAAAGCCTCAACCCACACTAGAATCTAAATCAAAACCAATCCTAAACTAAACCTAAACCCTTCTTCTTCTTCTTTCTCAACTCAAACCATCAAACCCTAACCCTAATTCATCGTCACGTCACCAAGCCGCCGCCATCACTAGGCCACCGCTACGGCTGGGTTGTCGTCGTCGCGCCCTTGTCGTCATCGAACCCGCGCCATCATGTTGGGTCACACACAGCTGTAGCCCGCGTAGCCCTTGCAGTCTCGCACTAGTGCAGCCCGCGCAGCCCTCATAGCTATGCACTAGCGCAGCCCACGCGACCGCACGCTGGCGTAGTCCACGAAGCCGCGTGCTGGCGCAACTCGTGGCGCACAACCATACTTGCTACCGGCGCACGATGTCCATATGCGCCGCCTTGCTTGCTCTGGCTGTCTCGTTCTGGAACTGTCGCTGGTCGCCGACAAGGGAGATGAAAATTTGTAAATATAACCCTCTAATTCTCTTATTCTCAATAAGATACCTATAGCGATATAGTATCTCAAAATTTTGATATATTTAGTTTTTATTAAATTTCTATTGAGTTTTACTTAAATCTAAGTTGTCATCCTCCTCCTAAATCTCACGAGGGTCACTAAGTTTGCAATTTATTCGATACGAAATTATCTTAGAACTAGAGGAAAAGAGAGAATGGACAAAAACAAACTCAACCTACTTCAATTTTCGATGGTGATTGTCCCAAAACTTCTCGCCACTTTGCAAGTCTTTACGATGATCATTTTTCGACTCTTTTCACTCTCCGACAAGTTCTTGATCCGAGAAGATTTAGTGGGGGATGATTTATTATCTCTCTATAAGAAATAAAAATTAATTTATTCTCAAGTTCTAATTACTCGATAACTAGTGGTTGCTGTCTATAAATATGAAGCGATTGTTGGGTCATGATAGTGGGCTCGAGTAATGGCTATTACACAAGTAATGGGTGGTTACATCTATTATTGTTTTGATTTTGAAAAATGTTTTACCTCCTTGACAACATTGACTACTTCTAGCGTTGCTATTTCTTTCTTCTTTTGGTTCCACTTGGATTGAACTTTCAAAGGGTTTTCAGCGAAAGAAGATTGCGTGATGCCGGGAAATTTCAAAACCGGTGGGCTTGAGAAGAACAAAATGTCCCTGAAAATCATTGCATAAATAACTTAATATTTTATATTTAGACCCACAAATGATTCTATTGGATTTAGTTTCATCCATAATAAGCGGAAACAAACTTTAACACTTCTTTCTTATTGGAGGAGAGTACATTCTACCGTACTACTGTCTGCTGTATGTTGGTAGAAGATTCAAGAAGAGACTGAGAATCGACGAAATAATCAACACTCAAGGGCCATTTGGATCAATTCTGATTTGGAATTGAGGGAATTAACTGAATTAATAATTTCGGTGTTTGGATATGTTTTGAAGTAAAGTTAAGGAATGATCAATTATGTCAATTTCGTGAATTTTTGGTATTTGGATTGGAAATAAAAATTGATCATTTTCAAATAAATAAAATTCCTTTTTTTATTTTATTCATATTTATTTTTTAAAAATATAAATATTTAATAAATAAATTAATAAAACATAAACATATTTTGGTGATAAAAAATATATATATTAAAAATATTTACGCTAATTTTTTTTAAAAAATATTTATTCAATCAATAAAATATATTTTAAATTAGAAATTGATAATATATAAGTATTAATATTTAAAAAATATGTAAAAAATTAATGAGTAGAGAAAAATTTTTTCATATGATTTTAAATAAAAAAATTTAGTTTATTTTTTAAAATAATATTAATGGTTGAATCAAAAAAATATATAAAAATTTTCTATTAATTTACCCAAATAAATGTGGACTCCATTCAATTTCGAACCAAAATTGCGAAATCCACTTTTTTAAAAAAGAAATTCAAATGTCACTTTTCGGAATGATTGGAAATGCCAATTCCCCAATTCCAAACAGTGTTATTGTAACCTAATATTGAAATTGGGGGAATTGAATCTCCCAATTCGGACGGTTTGGAATTGATCCAAACAGTCCCTTACTGGAGAAAGATTATAATCATTCAGCCGGTAGAGCTTTGTAGGAAGATTCTTTACAGACTTTTACTGTCAGAATACCTTTTTCAATTTCTTGAGAATGCACAGGGCACATAACATAACTTATATACCTAATCTTTTATATGTTGATGACCAAAGATAAATTCAAGTTGTCTACTCTTTAGAGGGGATCAATTTAAACAATACAAGGATATTGTACTTTATTATATTCTTATCAAGGAAGGCCACATACGTGCACTTGGTCAATAATTCATTCCATGAGGGTTCAATGTATGAAAAAGGTTTGGTGTATATAAACCAAACCCACTTGGTTGGAGAATGCATCCCGCGCATCAAACTTCCCCTTGATTCTTTTTGCTTTCAGAATTTATGCTTCCCTTTCTCCTTGTTTATGCAGTGGAAGGATTGGCCGCCCTCATGGATGGAGCAATCAATCCTGTATTAGGAGCTCAAAATCAGAATGATTTTCTGTCATGAGATCATTTGTTCCTGGAACATCTATCTTGAAATTCGTCTCCTTTGACCTCCTAGTTTCTTTATCTGGTGTCTCTAGCTGCCTATTTCATCCTCTTCGAGTTCTTATTTTTTAAGTGAGGAAGAAACTATAAGCGTGGGATGGTGTCTATGTTATAAAGGAAGACTCTGAAACATGGACAAGCAGACTTACGAAAACGGAGGAGTCCATATTAAATAAAAGACACGAACAAAAGATTTTCTCTCGCCTTTTTTCTCTAGTTCTTTGCTTTGGTATTCCAAAGTATGACGCTTGTTTCTTTTGCATACCGGTTACAGTGCAATTAGATCTCAATGCTTTGCAGTTTGATGAAGAGGAGAAAAAGATGATTTTGGTTTTTCAGCATGTGTTATTAAAAGTGCAGCAAGCACCTCATCAAGTCCTTTGAGGATCTTTTTGCAACAATGTGTGATCTAGAAGAAAATGTTTAGAATACTTGTATTTTCTTACAGAAATTGAAATTGAAATTATGTTCTCTTTGCTTTTCCAAGTCGTCTTTGCCGTTAAAGACATATAAGAACATTTCATTCTGAAGATTGGTTTCCTTATTAATGAGATTTAAACCACTCTGACACTGCACATTTTGGGGTTATAAAATTCATTGTTTTGGGACCTCCTCAAGAACAAAAACAAAAAAAAATAAAGGAAATCACTGGTTATCATAGAGAAAGTGGTGAAACTATTAGCCATGTAGAATATAAAAGAACCAAAAGAGGGACAAACTCCAAAAGATAGGCTACAAATTATGCTTGTTTTTTTGTTTTTTTGAAAACAAACTATGGATTATATTTTGATTGCCAAAGATAAAATAAAGTTTTCTGATCTGTAGAGCTGATAAATTTAGACACTAAAATCTTTTTGCACATTTGTTGATTCTAGATTCTAATAAGGGAAGACCAAATACATGGCATAGTGAGTTGCGTTCATGCACTTGGTCCACTCTTCTCCTAGAAATGCACCTGGTCGATACTCCATACCATAAATGTTCAATGCATGGTGAAAAAGATTTGGTGAATAAAAACCCACTTGGTTATGGAAGGCATTCTCCACATCAGACTTCTCCTCGTTTGCTTCTGCTTTCATAAAAAAGGTTCTTTCTTCCTGCTGCCAATCTGTTAGAAAGACGTTTCATAACTCTGCAATGCCAGCCCCATGGTGATCTCTTTATGCCTCCTTTCTTTCAGCTCTTTCAGTGATCTTCTGTTAGAAAGACGTTCCAGTAAAATCAAAATGGAGCCAACTTCTAGTGGGTCTTTTTTCTGCTCATTCCTGAATTATGATATTTGAATTTTGATAAATCTTTTGGCAACATTTGCAGCCAAAAGATTCATCAGTCCCCTTAAAGGAACCTCAAGAGGGATCTGAGCAGAGTACGGTATCAATGCTTTTCTTGTAGATCATCTTCAGTGCAATGCTATTTTGTTGTAAATATATTTGTAGCAAGTAGCTGAATGATTTTTCTTTTGCAAAAAAAAAAAAAGCCTGTGTCATACTTTTGTCAGCTGATTTGAGCCAGATGGATAAAGACATGGATGCTTAATGTGTGTCAGTATTGAGGCAAACCTGCACTTAGTAGAACTATTATGAATTCAATCTCTAACTTCCGAGAAAAATGACAGTAAAAAAATAATATGAAGGTCATTAAATAGGGAGATTCAGCAAGTGAGATAGGAAGACATGCTAAATTGAAACTGAATTTTGCTGAAGTCTTGTGTCGCTACTCCACACGATATGGAGAAACGAAGATGAGACGAGGAATTCAGAATCTTGCATATCTGCTGAAGGGGACGCAGAAACCTGTTGCTCTTTCAAATTGGATTCTACTCTATAAATTTTATCTTCAAGCAATGGGCATAAAAGTACATTTTGGCTCAGGTTTCTGTTCAGAGAATAATACATACTGGGTTTTGTTCTAACGCAAATCTCAAAACGCACTAGTGTTCTAACAGAGATTATATATAAGGACAAAATTTTAAACCTGAAGATTTAGATATATGATAATGTTATATATTTATGAGACCGAAATATCGTAAGTATATAAAGTCAAAATTTTAAACCTGTATGTATAACAATTAACAAAATTATATTTATAACTCCCAAAATTAAATCTCGATTATATCACACAATTTTTCAAGTTAGCTTATCATAGTCCGACCCATTTTCAAGTACAAAAATAAATCAATTTAATCTCAATGTATACAATAATTTACAGTTTAACTAATACTCAAAAACTCATATCTAGCAATTAAATTTGTAATAAAATAAGCAATATAGCTTCAGTAATCAGTTCTAAATATAACCAAATCATTTTAAAAATTCAAAATAAGTATTACAAATATAATTTTTACTAAAACTTAACAAAAATAAGGCTGCTAAATCCATCAATAAGAACTTGTATAGAAAATCATAAATCAAGTTGAATAAAATGATTGATATCTCCTACCTGGAGTAATAGACTCACACACAATGGTGATTCGAATTAGATGTAAATGAGCATATTTGAAACTAGTGGTTATAACAAAAGTTAAAAATTACCTATAAAATGAGTTTTATCATAATTGTATCACTATTTTGATGCCCGCGAGTAGTAGCAAAATCAATAGATTGTTACGTTTAAAAAATAAGCAAATATATCATAAATGCAAGACAATATATAATCTTCTTATAATAGTTTTAAAATATCAATAAATATTTAAAGATATATAAAACATAGAATTATATAATTCATACTTATAAAAAAAAATATAAGTTCATAAATTAGATTGTTAATTTAATATTATTGGGAGTCACAAGATATTTTCTTGAAAAATGTATATAACAGTATTTGCTTTTACTTCTTTCAATGGAATCAATTTAGCTTACTGAGAGAAATAATTGGTTGTGGCTAGAATGAAGCAGTGACCTCTAGAAGCAGATGGTTTGATAGGGCCAATGATATTCATGCCCTATACCTCGAATGGTCATGAGGATACTATTGGATGTAGAGGATTTGAGTATTGATTGATGAAGTTACCATGAATTTTGGCATAGGTGATGTCTTTTTGCATATTCAATATAATCTTCTACTATCGTGGGCTAATAGTAGTCCATAACTTCTTTGACCTCTTTGTCTGAGAGACAGCGCATATATAGTTGATCGAATGACTTTCTATAAAGAGTATCATTGATAAGAACAAAGCATGCGACTCTTTTTCTAAGTTGTGTTCGTGCGAATTTATTTTCTGGGAGTTCTCTACTTTTAAGGTAGTTGGCAAATAGTATTTTCCAATTTGTAGCCTCTTCTTTTAATTTAAATTTAGTCCTCTTATGCTTGATACTGAAGATAGAGTTCATTACTTATTTACTATAAACTGTGATTGAAATTTCTCATTGAAAAGGGTCAGCCAGTGCCTTAACTAGTTTAGCTAAGGAGTTAGCTTTTGTATTAATGGACTGGGAAACCTTAGTCATTTGAGTATGTGAAATTTTCCTTGTGAGCTCTTGAGCCTTTTCATGGTATTTCAGGAACTCAAATTTGTGGACTTTATATTTGCCTTGGAATTGGTTGATAACCCATTATGAATCATCAAAAATATGTAGTGTTATTTCTATATTAAGGGCCATTTCCAGTTCTACAATTAGGGCTTCCTATTCAACTTCATTTTTTGTGCATGGTGTTGAGAGGGAGTAGGAGTATTGTAAAATGCTGCCATTCAGAGTAATATAAATGAGTCCAATCCCTGCCTTGATTTGTAGAAGCTTTAGTTTGATCCTTGGTTTGATGGATGATGTTCTATCAAAGTATAGCTTCCGGTAAGATTTACTTTTTTTGACCGAAAGGATTTCTTCATTAGGGAGCTCACATCTCAAAAAAGAATCATCTAGTACTAGATAAGTTGTGAGAAAATCAGTGAGGGCTTGCCTCTTAATTGTCTTTTGAGGAGTGAATCTAATATTATATTCCATGAGGATTAAAGCCCACTTTTCTAGCCTCCCAGTGAGTATAGACCTAGTTATCAGGTACTTTATCGGATCAATACTTGATATTAAAATAACTTGATGAGAAAATAAATAATGTCTCAACTTCTTGACCATGAATATGAGTGCCAAATGATACTTTTTAATGGGGGAGTAGTTGCTTTGCACCCACACTAGCATTCTACTTATATAGTAGAGTGCGTTTCTTTAACTTTTTTTATTATTCTAAGAAAGAAGTGCTCTAAGGATCCTTCCATTGTTGTCATGTAGAGAATAAGGGGTTTATCGAGTAGAGATATTGCTAGGACTAGTGGCTTTAGGAGATAGTGTTTGATCTCTTCAGAGGCCTATTGGCAATCTTGATCCTAAATGGATGAAGTATCCTTCTTCATTAGCTTAGAAAAAGATTTGCATTTTCTAGAGAGGTTTAAAATGAATCTTCTTATGCATGCAAGTCAGCCTTGGAATGATTTCAGTTGCTTTAAGTTGCTGGGTGGTAGCATATCCAAGATAGTTTTGGTCTTAGATTGACCGATTTCAATCTCTCGATGTCTAACAATGAAGCCGAGAAATTTTTTTGGTAACACCCTAAAAGTACACTTTATATAATTTATCTTTAAGTTATATTTTCTAAGATGGTCAAATATCTCTCTTAGGTCTTGGATGTGCCTATTTTTGGACTTAGTTTTAATTACCAAGTCATCCACATAATATTCCACTAATTGGTGTATAGGGTCATCAAAAATTTGAGTTATGACCATTTGATATGTGACATCTACATTTTTGAGCCCAAAGGACATCACTTTGTGACAATAAATACCAATTAGTGTCCTGAAGGCTGTGTGTTTCTTGTCATTAGGATACATTTTGATTTGATTATATCCTAAAAATCATCTATAAAAGAGAATATTTTGAAGTCGACCATGTTATTAATTATAATTTCCATTATTGGCAATGAAAAATCATCTTTTGAATGTGTTTTATTCAAGTCCTTATAGTCCACACAAATATGGACTTAGCCATTCTTCTTCTGTACTGGTACGATGCTTACTACCCAATTTGGGTATTTTTCCTCTCCGATGAAGATTGCTTCAATCAATTTCTTTATTTCTCTATCACTTTATGTTCTAGGTCAAGTTTCATTTTCTTAGGTGCTTGTTTAATAGGTGAAAGCTCAGGATTGATGACCAATTTATGAATTACAACTTCAGGATCTAGTCCAAACATCTCCTTATAGCTCCATATGAAGCAATCAATGTATTCTTGGAGCACTATTTTGAGTTGAGCTTGGCTTTCCTCTTAAAGTTGAGTGCTAATGAAAGTCAGCTTGGGATCCTCCTCTGAGCCTAGATTGATCTCCATCAGTTCATCGATTGTGGCTTGCCTCCCATCCTTAAGTTCTGATGGAGTTTCTTTTGATTTAAGAATTATTTCTTTACTAAGTGACTCATCATATTGAGTATGATTTGGTGAAGGTTTGTTTGAAGGTATTTCAACTATATTATACCCCCCTTTCTTTTGGTTTTGATGAAATTCCATTGAGGATGTTACCTTTATGTGAAGTTTGAAAAGTTGTGGCCATCTGGGCACACATGTCAAGGGGTATTAATGTTATTTGGTCATCCTAATTATCAGAAAGAGGTCCAATGGTAACCATAAGACATGTGTAGGTGTTTGGTATAATATAGCCTAGTCCTTCAGTGTTCTTGCTTCCTCTTCCAAGAATGTAAGCACATCCTTAGGGTGGATCCCATAGATTCTTAAAGAAACGATTCTGTCTCTTTGTTTATAGATGTCCATAGCCAAATTTGTTGACTATTTGGCTGATTTGAGAAATATTTAGGCATGACTACTGATTGATGGTCACCATCATCCGCTAGGTCTTCAGTCCCTAAGATTTCATGTACGTTTGGGGCACAAGAAATTATCCTATAAAATAATATTTTCTTTTCTCCTTTGCACTGTGGAGGACTATAGAAAGTTATTAGTTTTTCCATGATATTGATGCTGAGCTCATCTAACAACTTAAGTAAACCTTTCAGAACTTTAGTAATAAGGAGAACATCTTCTATTTGACCTTTGTTATCATCTTCATCAAAAGTATAATCACCCAAGTAGACTCATGGGGCTTCTTCATCTGAAGAGTCTAGGTCAGAATTGCTTCCTAGTAAGGAGGAGTAAAGATCAGACTAGAAATCTTTTGCTTTACTTGACTAATGGAAGCAAACCCCCTATTAGCGTAAGATCTTTGATAGTATTTTGCATCATCATAACACACCATATGAATATTAAAAGGGTGTACATCTCCATCAATTCAATGTTTTGCACCATCCTCAAAGTATTTGAGGCATTGATATAGGATTGATGGTATTACTTTGTTTTTATGTAGCCACAGCCTCCCTAGTAGTACTTTGTATGCATTAGTATCAATCACATAAAACTTGGCATTTGTCATCATCTCACCTACTTTTAGAAGGATAGTTATAGCTCACAGAGCTCTTTGGCTATTTTAATTAAACCCTTGTATAGTTATATTCTCGGATGATAGGTGACATACATCCAAAGTTAGAGCTCTTCGAGTTCGGAAAGTCATCAAATTGACTGAGAGATCTGGGTCAATCAGGATGTGGTTAATCTTGATCCCATTGTTGTTCCCTGTGACATACAATGGTATATTGTGGTTTGTTATTTCAGGTAGCAGGTCATCATTTGTGAATGTAATGGTAGGAGTTTGGCATGGTCACAAAGGCTCCTTCATCTTCTCTTTAGCAAAGTATGCTTGATAGTTGGCCGGATTCTGTAAGATATGCACTAGTGTATTGTTGAGTTCTTATGACATCATCAAGAGATAAAAAATACTCAGTATAGCGGGGATCTTCTTGAGGTGGGCTGCTATGTTGTATGCCATCTTTTTGGGTATAGGTTTAGTGTGCGAAGGCTCAATGTGCTCATTTATCTAAATTTCTTTTTCCTTGTCTTTGGGAATATTTTTGTCCCTAGGCATTAGAGCTTGTCTTGGAGGTAGCACCTTTCCATTTCAGAGTTATACATGGTTTTCTCTCCTTAATTGAAACATAGCATCATGAGATCAATAAGGTTCATCTTCGAAGTTACTTCCAAGGTTAATCATGCAACAGGAAGTAGAGGACCCTTTCCCCCAATTGGTAGCTTCGTGAATATCCTTGGAGAATGTGACTAGCTGATGGTTATCCCACTTGACACCAGAATTAGGCATGTGGGTTTCCTCATTTAGAGGTCTTGAGAAGCTCTCTGGATGAATCCTTTTATTTCATCTGCTAGCATAACCTTCTTTAGGACTCTATATTTAGGATATTATTTTTGTGGATATTTAGATTAACTTGACTATGGATATCCAAATTAACTTGATGTGGGGGCATAATGAGTCTTAGCATTAGCTTGTTTGATCCTTCCTTTGGTGCTTGCTAGTGTAAGACCTTCCAAAGTAGTCATAAAGTTATTTTGAGTCAGACATGTAGTCGTATTTATTATTCGTACCTTATATGTATAATTTCTCTAAAGTTGGTAAATCGCATCCTTTCACAAGTTCTAGGAATGGGACTTCACCAAATCTTGTAGGTTGAGTATTTATTTATGGATTGCCTAATAGAGGCTAGAAAAATAGCTCCTCAGTGTTCACCTCGGATGTATGAGTCACCATGCGACAAGGGGTCATAGACTTAGCTAATTCTCTTTGATAGTATCTAGCTTTCTTGACCCGTCTCTAGAGTAAGTGGCATGAGTAGTCTTTCTGATCCCAAGGAGGGTTGGTAAGTAGTTTCTCACTGCCATTGTGAGGTCTTTTGTGTGATTTTGTCTTTTCCACTAGAACCTTCTCCATCCTCTTGACTTCCTCACAGAGCATGGTAGTGGTATTTGTTATGTCTTTTATGTGGGTAGTCATAGCCTTCATATGTGCATTCAGTATTTGCATTTGCCTCTTGGCAAACCTCATGTTACTTGTAGCTAGCTCTTTCACAATATCTAACTGTAGTTTGAGCATGCCATAGTCATATTTATGGGCGAACCACTCTCTAAGATAGTCATCTTGGGAGCAACCCTTAGGGATACTTGTGGAATTTTCATTTCATCAACAACATTCCTAATGAGTCTATTTACTCTTTCTTGTCTTGCACTCTAAATTTTCTCATCATTGAAGCAATAGGGTGGGAATCGGCTTGCTTGTAAACCTCTGACAATAAATATAGTAGAGTATGTCACTATCGGGAGTTTACTTTCTTCATTTTTGGCATTAGGGTTCTCTAGTAAGGCTTTGAGTTTGTCAAGAAAGAATTTCTCAAGAGTTATTTGACTTATATTCATCCAGAGATCGATGTATTCTTAGATGACTGATTTTTTGTCATCATATTCATCTTGCTGAACCAACTTCTTCTTTTTGTTTTTGTTTTTTCTCTTCTTGTTGCTTTGAACAGGTGAGACAACTTGCTCTGATGAGGCCTTCTTCATCACCATTCTGGGTTCTTTAGGATTTATAGTCATTTTCTTCATCAACTTCTTTAGCCTTTTTAAAATGTAGACATTTCATAAGTACCATTGTTTGGGAGTATGTTTTGCTTCTTCCCCAAAGAGGATCTCAGCAAGTGGTTCATGGCCCTCAAATATAGTAATGTGATTGATATGTTCGGTTGGTGTTTCAACTAAACTACCTTCGAGAGAGTTAGCTTATTTTCTCGATATTGCTACTAGACTCAACTCTTCAATACATAACAATTTTCAATGGTATGTTCCAAAACTCTATTGTAAGAATAATAGTATGGGTGATATGTTTTGTTGGTCTTGCCTAGCCTCTTAAATTCTAGCAATTGGAAGCCTAACTTTAGTGCATCTTGGAAGATTTTACTTGCTCTTTTTTTTTTTGAAAAAGTATTTTTTTTGAGCCTTTATTGGAGATCATTGGATCATTCCATGTCTCTATCTCCTTTAAGAGTTGGTGATTTTTAAGAATTACCCTTGTTCATGGTGGGGTTTGAAAGTTTTTTTAGCTTAGTTTCTATGAATATAGCCCTCATATTTTTGAAAGGCTCTCTATACTTTAACTTATCTTTTTTCAGTTTGAAGCTTTGTGAACTAGATAAGATCAATGGGCCAATCCTTTTCAACTTCTTGACTTGCATGATGAGGTCTTGGAAGGTATGGATAGAAGAGGCGCTCTTATAAGGTATCATTCATTCTCTCCTTATGTTGCTAAGTACTAGATTTACTGTCTCAAATTGGTTTATGGGTTATTTACATTTAATGATGAGATTTCTCCACCGTATGATATAATCCATAATCAACTCATTGTCATATTTTGGTGTTAAAACAAAGTCTGCAATAGTCACTTTATCACTAACTCTTCTGAACCTAATTTAAAAAGCCTCTTTTATCTGTATCCAATTTTATATGGATTCAGGTTACAAGCTAGCATACCACTCGAATACTACTCCTGTCAAGCTTGCCAAAAATTAGTAGAATAATAACGAGGGACTATTACTTGAATCTCTATATATAGTCATAAAGTGAGCTATGTGTCATTCAGGATTGCCTATATCATTAAACTATTTAAAATTAGGTACTATATAGCCTTTGAGATATGATACTCGGTCATGATGGTTAGGGTGTGATTTGTCAACATCATTTACTCTACCCGTCTCACTTGTCTCAACTGTGCAGCTATCATTCATTATATATGTTGTTGTATGCATGCTGGGAGTTTCATATTGTCAGGGATCCCTGAAATTGGGGATTGGATATCCCTTGCTGGAGGAAGTGCTTATGAAGGGCCCACATTTTCATAGATCTCATCTATAGGAGATGCACATTCCACCGCTTCTACTGCTTAAGATGACTGTTGAGATCGTTCTAACTTATTGAACTTCTAACTCATTTGTAGCATTATCTTCATCAACTCCATGATCTTTTTTTGAGCTTCATCTTTCTCTTTACTTTATTGTCTCAGCTGTTTCTACAGTACTTCTATGATTGCTTCTTGATTAGATCATTTAGTTATGACCAAGACTTCTGTTAGAATATGATGGTCTATGTCTTGAGAATAAATTTAGGATTTGGATTGAGGTTAATTTCTCCCATCAGTCAAGTTGTCCCATTCAAGAGTCTACTCATAGAGCGGGTTGGCACACCTTCTCTTCGGCATGGTTGTAAGGAATGGTCCCTAAGGGCCCTCTCCTCTTGAATTTTTTTCATTTTTAAGTCTCACCTAGATAACCTTCTTTTGGCATTTGGCTGGCTGAGGTGTAGGCTCATAGTCTCTCCCAGAGTCATGATGAAAAATGACTCTAACAGTGCAGATAGTCTCTTTTGACGAACCCTCGTACTAAATTATAGCCTTATAGTGACTCTTGTGATTTTATTTGATAATTCACCCTTTTGCCATAGTTTCAAGGCAAGAGCGTGCCCTTTGTAACATGCTCCTATCCTTATCTAAATTGCTTAATGGAGCAAAGGAGTTGGAGGTGGGGATGGTAATGACTGAAGATTCTAGCAGTTATTTCTTACTTGTGACAATCCGGATGAAATCTTCCTCCTCGAGGCTTGTGTCTAGATTTGCTTTTGATTGCCCCCCATGAGGAGCTCAGTGAAGGAAGTAAAAAATTAAACTTTATTTTAGTCCTAGTCTTTTAAGGATTAATATCTTTGTTGGTTGAGGCATGGCTTCTAGTTCTTTATCGAAACAACCCTTCTCATTGGGGATGACATTGGGCCTCCTTCCCCTTGATGGAAGGTTAGAAACAGACTAGTTTTGCATATCGACCACTTCAACTGGTGCATAATAGGTGCCCTCTTGAGCTAGATGACCACAGAGATGGTCCCAAACTTGATCTGAACTTCAGTTACTTCTATAGCAACCATTAACTAAGGTAACTACATAACTGAACCTACCCCCAGGATGATGGTGTATCTTAGAGTGGAGATATTATTCATTATTACCATTTGATTCTTTATTATATAAAGGAGAACATAATTGATCAGTTTTCAATCGTAATTATACTTTATTAGTGTCCCTATAGTATTAACTATGTTTCTACATCTGAAGGAGAAGTCAAGTCTCACCATGTGTGTCAAACTTTGTGGGATCAATTTTGACAACCTGGGATAGTGGAGACCCCGGGAGAGACTTCTAATTATAAATTAGAATTTATTTTGAAGTGCACTATCAAGTATTGTGAGAATATTGACTTTCAAAAGGTACAACCTTTTGTTATTAATTATTTCAATAATTGTCAGAAACCTCCTAAAGTGAAAAACTTAGTTAATAAAAATAGAGACAAAAAAAAGAAGAAAATATTTGATTGATTTTAAGAAATGATATATGATTTAGGAAAAGATACACCCTCACTTTACAATAAATTTCAACATAGAATTATAAAAAATATAAAAGAAATAAAGAAAGGAAAAGAGTGGGGAAGAGGCTTTTGTATGTGCTACAACCCCGTTCCCCCATGTTGGGCCACATGACATTCAACCCAAATCATGGAAGGAAATGAGAGAAGTTTGAAGTGTTTCCAATAGCTTTGAGCATCAATGATAACTTTGTTTGGGTTGAAGTATTTCTGTTAATCAATAAGGTATTTGTGATAACTTTATTTGATTTGTAAAGTGTTTCCATAGATAATAATGCGTAAGCAATAACTTATTTAATTTTTAAAGTGTTTCCATAGCCGACAAGGTGTAAGCAATAGCTTTTTTAGTTTTTTAAAGTCTTTCCATAGCTGACAAGATATAGGTAGTAACTTTTTAGGGTTTTGAAGTATTTTCATAGCTAATAAGATATATGTGATAACTTTTTTTGATTTTTGAAGTATTTCCATAGTTGACAAGGTGTAGGGGATAACTTTTTTGGTTTTTTTGAAGTATTTCATAGCCGACAAGGTGTATGTGATAACTTTGATTTTTTGAAGTGTTTGTTTCCATAGCTGACAAAGTATAGGTGATAACTTCTTTGATTTTTAAAGTGTTTCCATAGCTGACAAGGGGTAGATGATAGTTTCTTTGTTTGGATAGCATCACTAATGGCTTGTGAGGTTGGGTATAGTTTTGAGAATTGTATCCTCAATTACTTTTGGGGTTGTCTAGCTTGAAAGGGCCGTCATCAACTACTTTTGAGGTTGACTAGCTTGAAGAATATGTTATCAACTACTTCTGGGGATGACTAGCTCGAAGAGTGAGTTGTCAGCTGCTTCTAGGATTGACTAGTTTGAAGAATACATCATCAACTACTTTTGGAATTGACTATCTTGAAAAACACATCGCCAACTACTTTTGGAGTTGATAAGCTAGAACGGTGTCCAATGGCTTTGAGTGTATTATTAGTTGATTTTATTGATTTAATAGCATTACCAATGACTTAGGAGGTTGGATATAGTTTTGAAGTGTGACCAACAACTTAGAGCGTGTTATTGGTTAACTTTATTTGAACAATGCATCGTGGCTGATTGACTAAGAGAGTTCAAGCCTACCTTAGTTCGGTTTGATTTGAAGCATTGTCAATGCTTTCTAGTTAGCTTAGCTTGGAAGATGCACCGTCGGCGGCTTCTGAGGCTGACTTGCTTAAAGTGTGACCAATGGCTTTGAGTGTGTTGGTAATTAACTTTTTTGGTTTGATAGTGTCACCAACCACTTAAGGAATTGGATATATTTTTAAAGTATTACCAATGGTTTTAAGTGTACTGGCAATTAACCTCTTTGGTTTAATAGTGTCACCAATGGCTTATGGAGTTAGATATAGCTTTAAAGTATTGCTGAAGGTTTTTATAGCACACCAAGGGAGGCTTAGTTTGAACTTATTTAGTTTTATTTAAACTAATTTAGATTCAGGTTAGGGTTGTGACATCACTCTTTGTTCATAGTCTTAGAATATTGCCGAGGGTTCAGTACACCCAGTGGGATTTGGTTTGACTTTATTTGGTTCAGATCTGAGTTCGATTTCATTTAGCTTGAGTCAAGTTCAACCTTGTGTTGAACCTTTATCAAACTCAAGTCTGCATCTTGATAGACTTTGACTCAAGTTCAAGTCAATTTAGTTTGACTTGATATTAGTTCAAGCTTAGCCTGGTATAGTTCTAGTTTGACTTTGAGTATTGCCATTTTAGTTTAGACTTGATTTGACCTATTCAGGATTTGATTTAAACTTAGTTTAATCCAAATTTGATTTGAACTCAATTTGATTTTTAGATTTACCCATCTCGAGTCTGATTGGGGTTGAATCTAAGCTTACTTGATTTAGGTTAACTCAATTCAAATTTTTTGAAGTTTAGTTTAATTTAGATTTTAGTCCATCCTTTTGACTAATTTAAGTCTATTTGAGCCAATTTAGCATTTGTTCATTTGTTGTGATTGAGTTACTTCACATCAATTTTATTTGAGAGTCCTTGGCTATTTATGATAATCTTAAGCGGACCCATAGCCTAACTTCAAAGGTATGAAGTTGAAAGTTGGCTTAGTTCATGAACTCAAAAGCTAGCTTCGTGTGAACTTGAGCAATGGTTGAGTGCAAGCTTGAAGGCTAGCTAAGTGTGCACCTGAAAGCTAACTTAGATGCAAGCCCAAAGGTTGGCATGGTGTGAGCTTAAAGGTTGACTTAGAAGTAAACCCGAAGACTAGTTGAGTGTGAGCCTAAAGGCTGGCTAAGTATGACCTCGAAGATTAGCTTAGTGCTAGCCCAAAGGCTAGCTTTGATGCCAACCCAAAGGTTAATTGGGTGTGTGTTCGAAGGTTGGTTGACTACTAGCTTGAAGACTGGCTTAAATGCGAGATAGAAGGCTAGCTTGGATGCAAGTCCAAAGGCTGGCTTAGATGTGAGAACATAGACTGATTGAATGTGAGTCCAAAGGCTACTTTGGATAAAAGCCTGAAAGTTGGCTAAGTGTAAGCCTGAAGGCTAATTTGAATGCGAGCCTAAAGGCTAACTGAGTGCGAGTTTGAAAGTTAGATTGGATGTGAGCCTAAAGGTTGGTTGAGTGTGAGTTCGACGGCTGCCTTTGATGCAAGCACGAATGTTGATTTAGATGCGATCTTGAAGGCCGATCGAGCACAAGTTTGAAAGCTGATTGAGAGTACAAGCCCGAAGGCTAGCTGAATGCAAGCTTGAAGGCTAGCTAGATACGAACCTGAAGACTAACTTAGATGCAAGCCTGAAGGTTCGCTTGAATGCGAGTCAAATAGCTGACTAAGATACAAGCCCTACTAACTACAAAATTAAGCCCAAGTGATGTAAAGCCTCTAAGTTCATAATGCACTACGGTAGTAGGTTTCAGTTCAAGCTTCCTTGCTCGCATGAGGTGTTGTGCCAAACCAACCTTATGAACCATAGTCATACTTTGTCCTTCATGTAAGACACCATCAATGAAGTTCTTATAATCCTTTGGGGACAATTTCACTCTAGTATCATGCTTCAAGGAATTATGATAGATGAGATCTAACCTATGATCTGGCTGATAAAGCCACCTATCAAATACACATCAGTTGCGTATCAGATGCCACAACATTGGAGTTTCTGAGGGACCCCAAGTTACATTTAGTCTAGGAAAGGTCATGGATACCAAGTCATCCTTACTAGCTAAGGTATGATACTCTTTTAATCCCCAAAATAGCATACTCATCGATGCGACTAAAGTTTTTCCAGCCTCCATACGAGGTGTGCGATGGTTCAAAGGATCCAGTCAATTATATGATTACCTTCAAGAATACCATGATTTTGCAAGGGGCCTAAGGCTTAACCATATGCAAAGCATACTTGCTAATGTTGTAAGGCCCAACCAGAGCATAATATTCTAGACTCTCAAGGTACATAAAAACTTGTTTTGATGATTTCATAGATAGGTTTATTGAATAATTCATCTTGTTGGTCCGTCGATGAAAGGACTCTTCCACTCTCTTCACATTGAAGCAAAAAGAGGGAGAAATCCTAAGAGATTATCTAACCCAATTTAACAAAACTTGATTAAAAGTTACCAAGCTAGACAGTTTCATTATCCTCGTCCCTAACATCGATGCTATCAGATAAGTTTGAATTGCCTATGAGATGGCTTGCAGGCCTCACGCAGCCTGACAGAGTTCAATAGACTAGCTTGCGAGCATATAGATACTGAGAAAGTGATTCAAGTAAAGAAAGAGTTTGAATACACCAACAAGAAGAGGAAGTCTTGGAAGAATAAAACCCCCAAGCCAAAGAGGCAAAAAACCAAAAGGAGGGAGTGGAGGCTTGAATTTCAACCCTTTATCTTGTTGAACAATTCAAGGTCTGAAGTCCTAATGCAAATCAAGTACTAAGACATCTTACGAAGGCCCCAATCTATCTGCATTATCAAGCCAAATCTCGACAAATCAAGGTATTATCACTTTCATCATGATTATGGTCAGAAACAAAAAAAAAAAAAAAATACAGACACCTCAAGGACACCACTATTGAATCAAATTTCATAGTAGTTCAAATATGTTTAACCTATAATGGGATATTGGGGTGACTGATGCTCAATTAGTTTCAAGTGATAATTTTAATTTTTTATTGGGATAATTACGGGTGACCCCCCGTAATTAGCCTTAATTACGGTTAACCCCCCGTAATTTTCGTAATTACCCCCACCCCTCTCAAATTCGCCGATATTTACCCACAGCCCCCTGATTGTTATTTAATCAAAATTTTGCCAAAAAATTCCGATTTTACCCCTGGTTTTTTTTACACATACACCCTAAAAACTTATTTTTTATATCTAACCCCCCGGATTTTGGCATTTTGCAAATAACACCCCGAAAGAACTCAGATTTACAAAAACGTCCTTCAAATTCAAATTTTTGCAAATAAACCCCCAGAAATTATTCCGATTTACAGAGAAGTCCCCGAAATTCGGATTTTTGCAAATAACACCCCGTCGCGCGGGCGGGAGCGGAGGAGGAGGCCGGCCGGCTGGCCGCGGGAGCGGAGGCCGCGGCAGGCGGCGGGAGCGGAGCCGGAGGCCGGGGAAGCCCGGTGCGGCCGAAAGGCGGGGAGCGGACGTCCACAGCCGAGGCCGT
>RXID01014319.1:0-22362 GCA_005019695.1 Trichopus zeylanicus subsp. travancoricus
TCGTCGATACTCATATCAACACAGCTAGGTTTCACCGCACTCTTTGCTTTCTTAATCGTGAGGCAGAGGTTCACGGAGTATTCGATCAACGCGGTGACGCTGCTGACCTTCGGGGCGGTGATTTTGGGGCTGCACGCGAGCGGGGACCGGCCGAGGGGGGAGACAAAGATGCAGTACTACGAGGGGTTCGCGATGACGCTTGGCGCCGCCGTGTTGTATGCTTTTGTGCTGCCAATGGTGGAGCTGTGCTATGCCAAGGCCAAGCAGGAGGTGACTTACACGCTTGTCATGGAAATGCAGATGGTGATGGCCTTGTTTGCAACAGTTTTTTGCACAGCGGGGATGGTTATAGACAACGACTTCCAGGTAGATTTCCTTATTTTAGGTGTTAATTTGCTTAAATGCAAATGGTCAAACTTAGTCACCATGAGAAAGTCGGTTAGGGGAGATTTATATACGGCCCCCTATAAATGGGAGTAATTACATAGAAATCCTAACTTTAGAGAAATCGGATAGCGATTCATTAATGTGGCGATTATATATGACCCCCTCCATTGCGAGATATTTCTGGTCAACTAACTTCATGGGTTTTAACTTTTTAACCTTACATTTCAGGTTATTCCAAGAGAAGCAAGGACCTTCGGTCTAGGAGAGTCGACATACTACTTGGTGCTGGTGCTTTCTGCCATGCTGTGGCAGCTCTTCTTCCTTGGCACGATCGGCGCCATCTATTTCACTTCGGCGCTTGTCTCTGGGATCATCATGACGGTGCTTATTCCGGTGACTGAGGTCCTTGCTGTCATCTTCTTCCATGAGGAGTTCAATGGCGGCAAGTGCGTCTCGCTCGCGCTGTCCTTGTGGGGTTTCGCTTCTTATTTCTATGGAGAGCTCAAGACCAAGAAGCAGACGCCAGCGATGGTGGAGCCTAGCGTTTTGGAGGAGGATGAGAGTTAGGATTCATTTGAAAATAAGGGTTTGGAGGGATGTAATGGCAAATTAGACGTGAATTCATTGATGCCTATGTATTAAGGTAGTATAAAATTGAATTAATACAGTGGAATATCAAATTATCTTAAAAATATAAATTTATAGGACATAGAAATTTTTTTACTTAAATTTTATTATTTAATATTTGATGTAGAACTAATCTATCACGCTTTATATCATAATAATTTTTTTTAATGTGATCTAACTATATTAATTTTAATAATTTTAATTAAAAATTCTCTGCCATATCAATTTTAATAACTATTCCTAAAAACCATCTAATGTTAGTCAATATTTTCTTACACATGCAAAGTAAACTATTGGCCTGTTGAGCTCTTCTGTGTGCAACATTACCCTTGCCATCCATCGGTGTCTGAAGGCAGTAATCTCTGTCGCAGAGTTTTTCTTCCATTAGGGCACTCTTCCCCTCTTTAAATTAGGCCGATTAGTGTATCACCTCCTTAAATGTACTTAATTTTTGTAGTTTAAGATTCTAATTTGTGGATTAAATTTAGTTTTTTAAAAAATTCACATTTGCGGTTAGGATACTATACATAACATAAGAATAAGAAAATAAATAAATACTGTATTATTATAAAATAAATATTTTAATAATAAAATATTGAATACCCTATGTTGATTGATGATATAGAGTATTTTCTCTGATGATATGGAGGTTGTAAACCTAGAAAAGATAGCGAGAGAAGAGAACATATACAATCAACATCACCTCATCTGTGGGCTAAACCGGATAAAAACATCTCAAATCCAAGATTGAATGCATGAAATTTATTGACTAAAATGAGTTGGATAAAAAAAGGTTGGGAGGGAGAAAAAGGAGCTTTTCAAAAATAAAAGGGCGATTTAACGGAAACTTAGGGCAAAAAAAATAATAGTATTTCATCTTAGGTCAGATGTTGACATTTAATTTATGTATTTTTCTGGGTGAATATCTGGGCTGTGTTTGGAATGGGGTTAGGAACCAGGTCAACTTTTTTTAGAATTTTTTTTTTGTGAAATTAATATTTATTATTTTATATTATTATTAAATTAAATTATTATAAAAAATTAAATAGTTTTTTGAGCTTTAAATTATTGAAGTCTTAATTTTGATAAAAAGATATTAGTTTATAAAAATGGTTCACTAGTCTTGACCTTGACCTTGATCTTATCGCGTACCACACGGGCCCTGACGTGCGGATCTATTTTAAACACAAGAACAGATCAAAAGACAAGTCCAACATGTAATAAATTGCAAAGATGATGATTATCTAAATTGAACCATCCACACATTGAACTGCAAAGAAGATTAAAGAAACCAAAGGGCACCAAAAGAAGCTTTCTCAAAGGAGCAAGGCCATGGCCACTAAAATAATGGACTGTAATCAAACCATTATAAGGAATTACTGGGATCTTAAAAAGCAATTATCGTAAGTTCAAATGTGATCATCCAACTAGATACTAGCTGGTGCTAGACTTGATTTTCTAAAAAAAATGTTCAAATAGTTTTCAAATTCAATATAAATATAGGTAGTTACTTGTTTTAAGTTAAACTTAAATATATTTTTTAATTTAATTTTTTTGCAAAAACTTGCCTATGTTATAGTAAATTTATAAAAAATTATCTACTTTATCAATATTAGTAAAAAAATCACTCACTTTATAGTATAAATTTACAAAAAAGTAATTGAATTTAAACATTCGTAGAATATTTTATATTAATTTAATTTTATTAATTAAATTAATATAAAAAACTTAATTATTCTCGTTTGGTTTTGATTTGTACAATGAATTTGACAAAAAATAGTATAAGACAACTGATTTTTATATTAATTTTAATAAATATCTTAAATTAATTTTTATATTAATTTAATCGATAAATTAAATTTAAATATAATATTTTAAATATTTTTTTGTAAATTTATGATTTTTTTACTAGTAATAACAAGATAAGTTGGTTTTCACAAATTTCACATAAAATATATAATTTTTTGCCAAAATTTTTTTTAATAAAGTATAAATAATAAAAATGAAATATTTCGCGTGCACAACATTCGTGATCAGGCCATTCAATCAGTAAATAACTATTTTGTTATTTCTAAATATTTTCTTAAATTTTTAGAGATAGGTTGTTCTCGTCGCTCTAGACTTAATATTGTACATGGGTTGTTGGATAAAAAAAAAACCATCAAGGTATATAACAGGACGGATATTTGACGAACTCAGAAGAGAGCCGGTACAATTTATGATCAACATTATTCGATTAATTATTCCGATACAATACTAATTAATTATATCTAAAAGCTGTAACTATTTCGCCGACAAATCTTAACGATGCTCACATTTATTAACTCGCAAACTGGAACGACAACCTTAATTGATTTAAATGATTAAGGGTAAGAATTCAATGACATGATATTTGATCGTGCATATCCCAATTTCAATTATTTGTTCAATTTAATTTTCAGTTTGGATTATTGACTGCTATTTTATATGTTCGATTTGCGTATCTTGTCGCATACTCTGCAACGGAGGTCTCATCAAAGATTCGTGAATGCAGACAGGCCGGCATTCTGCAAATTGGTCGTCATGCGTGAGTTTCAGTTATTTTTCCTTTGTTTTTTTTCAGAAGAGCGTGAGTTCAAAGCTTAGGCGACAACACAGTTTTTGTTGTTGGCGCGGATGCTTGGTATAGATGTTTTGCAACGTCTGTAGAATCCAGTTACATAATCATCACAACGATGGCGTCTGATTTTCTTCTTTCTTTGGTGATAAATCCTTTCATTCAGTCATTTCAGTCTACCTCGCCCTATCCAAAGGAAGGATAAAAGAGGCCCATCAATAGCCAGAAAATGAATAACACAGATACTTAGTTATACCATTCATTGTTTAACAACCGAACCAAACAATGCTTTAATGATTATTAAGAGGATTTTTTTTTTTTTTTGGCATGTTTTTCTCTGAAAAAGTTGGAATTTGCTTCTATACCTCTCCTAATTGCACTGATACCTCCCTTGCATTCAAAATTTGTACTCACACCTCTTATCATGATGTGTTGATGCCCTGCTCTTGAGTTAAAAGTCTTAACCCACGATTAGTTGTTTTCTATAATTGTAAAATACCAGCAATTCCCTTTGTATGTCACCTTTTAAGCTAACGAAGTATAGGGTGGAGGAGAGGGAGAGGAAGGAGGGGGTAGGGTTGGGCAGGGTGCGGGGCATGGTGGAGCAAAAAAAATTGCCCAGCAACTCGAAATAGCGACAAAAAAATTTAGAATGTAAATAACTTCATTACCTTTGCAATCACAGGGCGGAATGCCGAGGCAAAATAAGGTAGTGTACTAGCCGCTCAAAACGGGGAAAATATAGATGTATTCGATAGATTAGATATAGTGGAATGAGAAATATTGAAGTACTCTAAAGATAATTTTGAGTATTTATTTTATAAGTCTTCAAATTTCTCATTTATCTCGAGATAATCTCATTACAATTTTGAATGTAGGATTTAGAATTTAAGATTTAAAATTTAAATTTAGGATATATGATTTAGAATTCATAATTTATGAACTATTTTTTTCTCTATTTTAATATTGTACATTAATTCAAGATAAATCAAATGATTTTAAGACTAATAAAATAAATGATCATTCTCTCAAGAAAACATTTTATACTCACTTTATATATATAATGATGTTTTTAACAATTCACAAGGATTTATTAGTTTTTAGAAATCAGTTAAACCTAAATATAATATAAAAATATGAACCCAATAGGAAAATAAGTAGAAATCTGAACTTTCTCAAAGGCATATGCATTCAAGAGTTGGGCCTTGGTTATTTTGCCAAGTAAATCACTATTAATAAAAATATTCATATAACAAATTAGAAAAAATCACCTTGATTAAATGGATTTCATGGAATTATTATTGCGATCAAATGCACACTTGAGACGGCTCCCAACATTTACTCTGCCAAGAAACAGATGCAAAATATATTGGCAAAAAAAACATTTACAAATTTGTCATGCGGTAATAATAATCCCCAGCTTCCTGGACACAAAAATGATCAATCATCTCACCTGTATGATAATACGACTAAAAAAATTTAAAAATAAAGCTCATTGCTATCTCTCATCTCAACTCATCTACAAGCGCCCGAGGTTTGGCGCACACAACTTGTAACATGACCAACACGACACATTACTCTTCTCATCATGCAGCAAAATATCTTGGCTCAAGCTCCAGGCTGGAACTAGTCCTTCACTAGAGTGGATGATGTTGTATCTTCTGTAATGGAAATTTCACTTGAACAAGCACTATAGAAGGCGATGCTTATACATCCTCCCACTCTGCACTGCGCGTCCTTCAGGACATGATTTTGCTCAGCATCAAATTGAGCAATAGCAGGAAACCAATGCCAAGCATCAAGGTAGGGCCAGTAAGATCATCAGTGATATGCTGCCATCTGTAATGTTCAACCAGTAGATAGCTGCTGATCGAGCATGTTATATTCATTTCAACATATCAATTGCATTTAGTATCCAGGTAGTTTTTAAAATACAAATGCAAAAAACAGTTCCTTCTGTAGATCAGTAGGCAATTCAAATTTTATGTGGCAGCATGATCAGCGGAGCAAAGTAGCTTACACTTTGCATACGTAACAACTAACAAACAATGTGGACTAAGTGTCAGTTAAAACTCATGTCTTTTTTTTGGGTTAAAGTCAATTAAAACTCATATAGGAGCAATAAGAATGGACCATTGTGTTAAGAATGTTAGTTAAACATACAATACAAGCACTAGGTTCCTGAGGTGAAATGCGTGAAGAAAATATGCATTATTGACAGGAAAGAAATGTGATACTTTGCTACAGATAGGGAAGAGGAATGATTAGCATTCCTGTTGGCTGGAAAAAGAACAATCTGGTGGATTAAAAAAAAAAATAAAACAAAATAAAAGTGCCAAATATATTGGAGTTGTTTGCTCTAATGACAAAAATAAAGCAGATATTCTAAGCTAGAACTATAAGAGAAAATTCAACAAGTCACATTAAGAACTCAAAGTAGAGTAAATTAGGTGAGTTTTGGCTCCAGAGAGGAGTTGTGTGCCTTGTGGGCAAAGCCAGGGTACATAGATGCTGCACTGAAACATTCAGTTGCATCAAGAAAATACTTCGAGCAAGCATGTCTTAAAGGTTTACCGACTTCCAGTAACAAATGGCCACAGAAGTCGATGAAACAACATGAGACAATTTTGTGTGCATTGTCTGCTTCATACATATTTACACATACAATTTCACAAATAAATTAATTTCAAAGGCAAATAAACTTGTCAATTTGCAAATGTGAAATCACTGGTTTCTTGAATAGCTTCCTCTTTGGCTAATTCTTCCAATAAAGCTCATTGGCATTCATTTAGTTGACTGAATAATTGCAAAAAAAAATCAAATTAATGTTTATCTAATATACAATAACCATCAAAGGAGCATCCAGCAAGGAACTGATTTTTCACAAGTAAAAATAATTAAGGGTTTAACCCTTTACAAAACTTACAAATGAAAAACCAAGCTCACTGATGAGAACTTAAAAGAAAAAAATTGCTCATGGGTCTCTATTGTTAGCCTAAATGATAACTTTTGAGAGGAAAAAATAAATTTTATAAATAAAAAATATAATTTTGAAGAAAATCAAATCTCAATATAATTTATCAAGATAGATATTTACGAAATTCAAGTAAATCACAAGTGCAATAAATATAAAATAAGATAAAAAAATATACACTGCGATTTACGTGGTTGACAAACCAACCGCTTCAATTTCACAACTCTTATATCACTCTTAAATATTTTAATCATTCTACTAGTGATGCTGTTTCTTAAAATGAAATTAAATTTTTATATCAACTTGCAATCTGTAAGTATTGGTTTCTTCGGTTGAAACCATGCTTATCGGTTCCTTAAGATAAAGTCACGTTCATACGATCTCTTTCTTTAGCTAGACAGGTAAAACTCAAAATCGAAACTTTTGCACTCTCATACTTCTGACAATGTAAGAGTGTTTACAAGTGAAAGTAAATAAAAAATATTATAATTTCGTCTCATTATAAAATCTCTCAAGTTTAAAATCAAGACAATAAAAATTTAATATGAAATTGATGATTTAAAACATTCTTGCGTTACAAGGCTTAAAAGGTCTTGATCTCTTCTTTGTAATAAATATGAAGTTGTAAAAACTTATTTAGAAAACTTAACTATGTCTATTTATAATTTATGGATCGAAACTAATCATTAAAAGGTGAAATCTCATAACTAGTCTCACTTTAAAGGTCAGAAAATTAACCATTAGTTGAATAAAAAACGCGAATCGGTCGACTATTTGGACAACCAATCAACTGATTCTAATTTATCAGAACAAGGAGATCGCTCAGTCAATCATCCGGCTCCAAACTAGTCATTCTGGTCTTAAGTTCTGTTCTAGTAAGACCAAAACTTGTATTCTCAGTCGGTCATCCAATTCCTCAACTGGTCATCCGATTCTGATAAAACAAAACTGGTGTTTTCGTCCAATTTTGGCAAAAGAACTTTTTTAAAAGCTTCCTACAAAACATAATGCAATAAATGTTTAAAATAATTAATCTCAAAAACAAATTTTTGATTCGACTAAAATAAATAAAAATTTAAAACTATGAGTTTTGAGTTGATCTTATATCTTAAATATTATTTGAGTTCCCAACTTAATTTTTAATATTTTTCTTCAAATTATCATTCTCTTTATTTTTGAATCATCATTTTCAAGTTTTAATCTTAAGATTTAGTTATTTACGAATTTGGATCATTATTACAAATTCTGAAATTTATCACAACTTAAAAAATTTGTTAAATACTACTTTAATCATCATCAAAATTCAAAGATTAACATTTATAACTTAGTAAGTTCAAAAATACCATACTTTCTTAATATATTTAACAATTGTTTTCACCAAAACAAACCTTTTCAATCCTTTATCAAAAGAAAAACAATTTAAAGTATCTAAATGGAGTCCAGAAGATATGTAAAATAATCATGCCCTACTCCGCGTCTGTTTGTTCCTATAATTCTTTGCCTGCTCTTCTCCAAACCTAAATGTGTTTCTCTACTTTTTATTATAATCTATAATTTAATTTTAGTTTTTTCCTAGTTTCCAATATAGGCCAACACTTAGTGCTTGACCCTTTTAAAAAAAAATATTCAAAATATAAATAAAAATATATAAATTGCACAAAATAATTAATAATGAATTATAACTTGAAGAGAGGAAGGGAAAGAAAGAGAATGAGAATTAAGAATTTTAAAAAAATATTGGCACGATGGGCCACGTCAGTCCGCATGTTGTTTAGTGGTCGGCCGAATCGTGCTATGGCCCATACCTGCCCCATGGACTGCGAGACCAGGCACAACTCCACATATCAGCCGTGTTGAGCTGGCTCATGAGCCGAAAGTCTGTTTTGACATGTCTAGTATCATTAGTAACTACCAAATTCTAGTATTTCTCAAACACTTGAAACCTTAAAATTTGAGAATTTGATACTAGTTTTATCATAAACTCAATCTTTAACTTGGGGTTTAACTTAGAAAAATCGAGATTCATATAAAAAGGTCATGAGTTAAGCTTATTAGGAGTTTTAATCAGACTAGGATACTTATCTTTATAAGATGTATACTTTAGGATTTATTGTTATGAAGTTATGATCTCAGCAGCCTTAACTAAACATTGCCTCAATCAAAACTCTAGTTTTGATTACCTTATTCTTGAAATCCTAGAAATTTGCCATTAGTTCTTAACTATAAAAGTAAAGAATCTAGTTTTTACTCCCCTTCTCTTACAAATGGTCACATAGAAATGATTTCAGCCACATAAACACATTCAGATCTCAAAGAGGAAAGTTCAAAATCATATACTAAGCCCTTGGCTGGACACGTCCATGTCCATTTCAACTACATCTTCATCATGAAACAACCTTTGAAAATCCTACAATTTCATAATTAAAAGAAAAGCAACTCTCATAAAACTCAACATCAAATTGTCATTACCAGCATATCTATCCCAACAACAGCAATAAAATATCATAACTTCCAAAATTGCACAACAAACATGTAAAAATTGTCATAGCAAACTCTGTTTAGTATAGCAAACTCTGTTTAGTTTCTTCAATTTACTCTAAAAATCACATTATAAATGTGCTCAAAGAACTTGATCCGACCGTTAGATCTCCCTAGCCTCTTAGGAACTAATTTTATAACAAAATCAAAATATTTGACATTAAACATAATTTCTCCAATGCTGTGTACAACACTATTCTAATCAATTTATTTTGCTAAAAATGAGTTCAAGAATAGAAATTAAGCGCAAGGAAGACATTACATCATGATACACCACATACAATTCTCAGCATCCTAAAAAATACTCCATTTTCGTTGCTCGCATTATCCACCAAGAATGTTGGAAAAGTCCAAAAGTGTTAAGACAGATTAATATAATAGATTGGATACCAAATTATTCTAAAATGTTAAACTCATGAGATATGAGTCTGTTTTATTATATATATTAAACTCTATCTATTCAATATTTAATGTGAGACTAATTTATAATAACTGACATTATAATAATTTCTTTTTTTAAATGTGATCTGACCACATTAATTTTAATATTTTTAATTAAGAACTCTTTTATTTAATCAGTTCTATTGTCTAACTCATATTAATGGGTTTTATCTTAATTTTCAATTTAGAGAAATTAAAATACAACTCAATTCAATCGCATCATTATGATAATCTCGATTATTAGAGTTTGTATAGTTTTGACACTAAAATTATGATACCACTTATTAGAGAAGTCGGAAGAGTGTTAAATAGAGCTAATATAATGAATCAGATATCAAACTATTCCCAAAGCCTAAACTTATGCGATATGAGACTTCTTTGTTATATATTTAACTCTGTTTATCTCATATCTAATGTGGGACTAATTAATCACGTCTGAATTATAACACTTTTAATGAAAAATTCTTTTACTTAACCAATTTCACTGTACGACCCATACTAACGAATTTTTATCTTACTTTTTGATTTTTTTTAAAAAACATCAATATACGACTCGATTCAATCGCATCATCACGATACTTTTCTGCTTAATTAGTTTCATCGTATGACCTATATTAACGAATTTTTTTCTCAATTTTTGAATTTTTTAAAAGAGACAAATTTATAATTCAATTCAATTGTATCACCACAATAATTTTGATTGAGTTTATATAATTTCGAAACTGAAATTTTGATATCACTTATTGGGAGAGTTTAAAAATATTAAATTCATTCAATAAAATAAATCAAATACCAAGCTATATCAAAAACATAAATTCATTAAATATAAACTTTTTCATATATAATTTATCAATCAAATATCAAATGTGAAACTAATTTATAATAAGACAGAAAGCCATTAATTGTAGAAACGGAAAGCTGCCGTGAAGGCTGGGATGAATTTGAGGAGGATGAATGAGATTCTTTTTGTCAGAAATCTTAGCATCAAAAACCAAGAGAATTGCCAATCCCTATACCTGCCCATCCGCGGCCGACGAACAGTATACCAGAGTAAGAGAAGCCTGCGGCGTTGAGCTCCGAATGACGGCTTGATCTGGGAGATTCTGCACTGAAATCGGAGAACCGCAACCGGCGACAGAGGCAACGGAGGGCAGAGGTGGTGCTGGGCGTCGAGCGAGAAAAAATGGCCGATTTCGGAGGACTCGAGCGGATGGAGCGTTTTTGGCCGGAAGAAAATGAGAGGAGAGCGAAAAGACAGTAACCGGACGCATACCAGTTCAACAACAGCAGGTTTTGGGATAATAGTGCTCAGCCCGGAGGCCCCGAACCGGTCGGGTTAATTGAACCAAATATGGTTCATATCAACCCGGTCCCCCCGACTGAGCCGACTGCGATAAGAAAGCTGCAGTCTCTCGAGTCTCGAGCCCGACCTGCTCTTCGATGGTTGCCGGAACTCTCATGGGCGACCTCCTCCGCCGCCTCCGCCCTCGAGCTCCCCGCGCCGCTCTCGTGGAAAACCCTAGGCCCTTTTCCAATATCAACTCGAAAGCCGAGCCTTCTTCCGCCGCCGAAGAAGACGAGGCTTCCCAGCTGGGACCAGGCGACGATCTCCGGAGCCGGCTCTTCGGGCTCCGATCCCCGAAGCGGAGCGCCACGGCGGCGCTGGAAAGTGCTTCTCCGAAGGGAGGGAGACCACCACCTCCGAGCTCCGGTCAATAGCACGGGACTTGAAGCGCACGCAGCGCTACAAGCACGCACTCGAGGTGAGCACCAATTACTTTGATTCCATGAATTTTCTGAGTGGTTGTAATGAAGCACGCATTGGAATAGATGCTGATTCAATGTTTGTTGACAAGAGCGAAATGTGATCACTTCCTTAGCTTATCTAGTGATTGGCAATGCCATTTCTGAGGTGATTCAAGTCAAAAGCTAAGGTCCTTGGTGCTTTTGGAGATGAAGTAGGATGGATGTTGATGAAGCAATGAAGCTTCGGTTCCAGCTGGAGGTTGATCCGCTCTGGTTCAGCGTGCTCGGCCAGCCTCGAAGCGTGGTCTCTCCAAGACAGACCTGGTGAGAAAGACCGTTTGGAGATCGCTGGGGACGGCCACTCGGATGCTTAACTCGATCATCCAGTAGTCGAGATGAAATAGATTTGGAAGGAGTACCGAATATGTCAGCTATGGTTCACCTGAGAGATGAAACTTATAATTCTCGTTCCTTGACCTAACCTCGAGGTTAACTTACTTGACCTTCGCTTCTAGATCAGGTCAGATGAATGGCACATTCAGACATTGTGCCCTAGGATAAGATGGGGAAATCACTTGTGACAATTTTGCGGGAAGGGTGAACATTCACCTTGTGAGGGAGGCGGCCGAAACTCCCCTTGAGTTTGGTCTGAAGGCCCGTAGTGCCTTCACCATGACCAAACCTGGATCAGGTGTTGCTTGAATTGTACCCTTTGAGTTGGATTATATAGGGTTAAGCATGATGTGTATATAATATTTAACTTTGCAGTCCAAAATGCTTATCTTATCAAACCCTCTTTTGTGGTTTCAAAAGAATTTGCCTTGAGCCCTTAACCGCATACAGTATAGAACTTTTATTTCTCAAATTTTTGAAGGGGGAAGATATGATTGTCACCCACCTTTAGCTTATTTTCCATCGTGTTATATTCCGCTAAGTATTAAGTTTCCTCTAGCCTTCAGTTTCTCCTAAATTTAACTCTTTGAATTTCTGGCAAGAAAATAGCCATGATGATGACTCCAATTGTTGTTGTCTATTGCTCCCTTCTTGACTCTCTATTGTTGAATTGATCTCCACAGCACCAAAGTCAACAGTCAAACATTTTCTCTGCTTTAACAATATAGAAAATGCAATGTCAAGCCCCAGGTAAAAGTTATTCATCTGAGAGTATTGATCCTCATAAAAAGCCTATTTGCAGGCATTTTGCTAATAAAATGTGTCCAACTTTTAGTTACAATATCATGCCATTGTTTGTTTTATGATTTTTATCCATTCATATGTTTTATTCTATGCATTGGGAGTACCATATGACATCTGTTACATAATCGATAGCAGTTTGCAGATATCAGAGTGGATGAAAGCGCATCAAGAATTTGAACTATTGGAGAGTGACTACGCAATGCGCATTGACTTGATAACAAAGGTTTTTGGTGTCAATTCTGCTGAAGTGTTCTTTGAAGGACTTCATCAGCTAAAATGGGTGATGTATACACTGCTCTCCTCCACTCATATGCTGTAGCAAAACTGACAGAGAAGGCTGAAAACCTTTTTGAGAGGATTATGGAATCAAACTTCCCATCAAGTGCTGTGACCTTTAATGAGATGATGACCTTATATGTGCCCACTGGGCAGCTGGATGAGGTTTCTTTAGTTGTTGAAGAACTTAAACGGCAAAAGGTTTCACCAGATTTATTCACCTATAATCTCTGGATCAGTGCCTTTGCTGCAACTATGGTTATTGATGGTGTAAGAAAGATCCTTGGGGAGATGGCTAACGATCCAAACTCAAATGATGGTTGGATTACATACATGAAATTGACTGACATATATATTACTGCTGGTCATCTCGTGAATTCCAATAGTTCACTTGTTGAGGCGGAGAAGATTATTAGTCAGAGAGAATAGATAACTTATGATTTCCTTATTATCCTCTATGCTGGTCTGGGGAACTGACAAAGAATGGCTGAAATATGGACGTCTTTGCGAATGATGTCACAGAAATTGATCAGCAGAAATTTTATATCCCTTCTTTCTTCCTATCTTTTGCCTGGGGAGATAAGGGAGGCTGGAGAAGTTATTGATCAATGGAAAGAATCTCAATCCCTCAATGTTTCTGCCAGCAGTAAGCTTTTTGATGCATTCATGAATGCTGGGTGTTCGGAGACAGCAGAAATTCTTCATGAGCTAATGCAGCAACAGAACTGTGAGCTTGAATGACATTAAGTTTGTGTTTACTGGAGCAGAAATTTTTGTGTGGGTTGCCTTTTTTGTATCATGGATGTCCAAGTCTAAACTGAATAATACCTTCCCCAAGAATATATGAATGCTTCTTGTTTTTCGGTTCTTACTTTCTCGGATTGATTGCTAACATTTTTTTCTGGCAAACAATAATTCTTTTATGCTTGTCGCCAAGATGGTGAGTTATCACTAGTGCATTATGTTTTATTTTTCTGCCCAAATGTGACACTGTTTATATTGCAGTTTAGTATACAAGTGTTGCCTGCTTAATGTTATGTTTTTCTGAAATCTAAATGTTGCATATGTTGTTTTTGGTTACCATAATTTTCAATTATGGACCCATATTGCATATACCTTGCTTATTTATGTTTTGCATTCTAATCACTGAAGGATGGTTGCAACCTAAATGTTTATCCCTTACTGTGCAGATATTTGAATCTCAGGGCACCTTGAATATGGCAGCCGTGTAGACAAAGGTCTCAATTCACTTAGAATGGCTGAACAGAAACTGTCTGTGAGGAATCGCATTGCTTATTACGTTATCATGACAATCTATTCTGCTCTGAATGACAGGGATGGAGTACTAAGACTTTGGGAATCCAGTAAAAGAGTGCCAGGGAGGATAACTTGCAGACACTATATGTGTATAATTTCATGTTTACTGAAGGTTGGTGATATTGGAGAGGCCGAGAAAGTATTTAGGTCATGGGAACTGAAATGCAGGAAGTATGGCATACGAGTTTCGAATGTTCTTTTTGGGTGCTTATGTTAGGATTGGGAGAATGGACAAAGCCCAGGCTTTGCATTTGCATACTTTGGACAGAGGTGGTGTCCCAAATTACAAGACTTGGGAAATTCTGATAGGGGGTCGGGTGAGAAACAAGCAGATGGACAAGGCTGTAGAAGCCATGAAGAAAGGTTTCTTCTTGCTCAAATTTTGTCATTGGAGACCTCCTGAAGAGATTGTCACGGCCATTATGGCATATTTTGAGGGTCAAGGCAGTGTTGATGATGCAAAGAAGTATGTGAAGATCCTTAGGCTCATGTGCCTCATGAGCTTGCCATTATACAAGTCATTTCTAAGAGTGCATATCCATACTGAGAGAGCTATTCCTAATATATTTAAGATGGTGGAAAGAGATAAAATTCAAATGGATGAAGAGTTTAAAGAATTATTTACATATGCTAGCAAGACAAACAATCCTAATATTGCATCTGGATAGTATTACTTATGACTGAAAAATTATTGATCATTATCCATCAGATTATCATCTACACCTGCATTTAGGCCAGAAGGATACAGCCTCCATGATCACATCAAATGCATTGGTTTAAACTTGAAATTCCTACTGTACCTTTTCAATTTTCTACCTGTGATGGTTTGATTTAAGTCAGAAGCAAAAATGCAGAATCTAGGAAGGATCCTTGGACATTGTTCTTGGCAAAAAGTGTCTGCTTCTCTTTTACCAAGGCAATTAATGATTAAACTTCATTCGCTGCTGTGGCAACACATTTTTGGATTAAATTGAAGCACTTTGGGATACTAGTGCTTGCCAACATATGGCAGATGAAAGATGGAAAGCACTTGGCTGAGGAGAGTAGGGAAAGAGAACATTTAAGGTAGCAAGATTAGTGAGGTGTATGATTATAGTTCTCAAAAATTATGTGAAAACTGTTCCTTTTCAAAATTTGTCAACATATCAGCAGATAGTCATGGACTCACAGATTAGTTTGTCTTGTTAGAAGAGCACAAGGGCCAGCTTGTATATAGAGTAGTACTGCTGAAACTGGGGTGCTCTTTGCTTGGCAGACTTCTTTTGCTACTTGACCTTATTGAGGATGAAGGCATATTGGAGATGGTGTACAAAGGAGCTCAAGGTCATCCGTCGTACAACTACATCTGCTCCCATTCTTTCCTTATTCGGTTTAAATATTGCAATCCTGGTGTTTGCAGTTTCCACTGTATTGTCTGATGCTCTTTTTCTCAACAATAAAAAACAAGCACTCTTGTGGGCTAGCAGACCTTATTAGCAAACATATAAAAGATGCAGGCTCTTCTAAGCAGATTTTGGGGCCACAACTCTCTCCCTAATAGTCCTCGTGTGCCATCACCTTATACTGAGGAGGCAGTCTGTTTAACCAGGTCCAGCTCCAGGAAGTTATGGATCCAGACCTTGATTAGAGGTAAGTGCTTATCATCAACAATGGTCTCACTGATGAGGTCCTCAATCATTGGTAGGCAAATAGTGATCCAGCCAGCAACAATGTCCACCATCCCAATCTTGTTGGCTCCAAAGAATTTCTTGCCCTCTAGGTGCTCTTCCAGTGCCTCTAGGTTGTCCTGCAAGTCCTTCACAGCTTTCTTCAGTTTATCCCCAACTTCCAACATCACTGCAAATGATGAATGCAGGCACTGGTAAGACATCAAATTTTAGTCATGATCAAAACCTATTAATGTGCAGCTCAATAAAGGTTTTTTCTTTTGGTAATGAGCTCCCTAAAGATGGAGAATGTGAAAAATAACCCTTCCAGAGAAGGATATTTAAGGCATATAGGCAGGGTCAATATTTTCTTTTATCTGACCTTTCTGATTGCCTGATCATAAAGCAATAGTCTAGGCGCAGGTATGCAATTTTTTTTGTTTTATTAGGATTATTCAAAGGTGTGTACATGTAGTTTTGTTTTAGTTTTCGCATAAAAATCCAATATTTTGTCGAAGTTACAAATAGCTTCATGGTTTCTGAATTTTCGTATGGGATGGATTTTACGTTATCATTTTCGATTGATCTAAACTTGTATCTCCATGAAGCCATGAAGCTATGCCAAAATTAGATTAAATCAGGATTCCTACTTTCTAATTCCTAACATGCATCATCAGTTTTCATATTTGTGTTAGGATTATGAAAAATATAAGATGTTGGCTATCTGTAAAACTATACTTTTCTAGGTTTTGAAGATCAAAAAAATACAGGATGCAACCGGAGTTGCATCACTTTCAGATATGAAATATTACTATTGCAAAGTCTGCTAAAGAAAATAAATAAAGGAACGAGAACCGTTCATTGGTCAGCAAATTTGGTCCAGAAGCGGGCCGGCTTTCTGATAGGCCACGTCAGGGAGGAGCGGGTGGTGCGCCTTCCATGCCTCATCGACGTAAATGATGATGGTGGACTCGCAGATGGGCTTTCTGCTACACACAAGCACGGAACCGCCTTGTAGACAGGATTATATTGCAGGAGCTGAGGGCTCTTGTTCTTCAGGTTCTCATCTGTACTCCACCCCCCTTCAACCGGATATCAAATTCCGCCCGGAGCACAGAATGGGTTCAGGCGCATCCCATGCAGTTTCACCTCGTCAAGCATGTTCTCTGTCGGCCCCTCTGTTTCTCGTTGGCTTTCAGTTGACGTTTCGTTACTGGTTGTGTTTGATGTGTTTTGTACGGCCTGGTGCTCTTTTTGGAGGGAACACATGCAAAAGAGGTTATTGAATAACCTGATGACAGATTATTAAAGAACTCTGTCCGGCGGAGACTATGGCTTTGGTTGCTTGACGACTTAATATTTGTAACCAACGATAACTGATCATATAAGCTCAGATAAGATTATTTCTTTGGTTGCATGACCAAAAGATCCAAGCATCCTGACCAACCCTGAGTTTGGGCATCAAGAAATGGCAGAAATATCCAAGTACCTCAAATTTGGATTGCAAGACCAAGAGAAATCAGCTTTGCGATTTTCCTGCAGTATTGATCATTCATTTGGTGGTAATTGGTCTAGATATGGGAAAATTTTCTTAGATTTTTCTTGAGGTTCTGGACATATAGGCCTGTTCTAATTATGCTTATCATAAAATGAGTTTAAATTGAGCTTGTCATGATGAAATTTTAAGTAAATTTTGGCGTTGCGTATGAATAAGATTAGATATTGATCGATAGTACTTTGATGAAGTTGTGGTTAGCAGCGTGATGATCACATGCTGATTGTATTATTAATCTCAATCCAAATAGGCCCAAGGTCTCTTTTTCTTTATTTTTTTGGTTAAGAAAAGGGTACATTTTTTTTCCATAAACCCGTTGTTTGAAGTTTCAGCATGACAACCCTAAAACGCGATGCATGCCGTGGGATCGAGCAGATTGTGATATTGTATGTTTGGTGGGCAGTTACGCTTTCGAGATGAATCGGTGTCCAACCCATTGTATTACCACACAAACACATACAGTAATTCCTCGTAGTTCTCTCAACAACTAGAAAAAACTTCTTCCATTTTGGATCTAAATCAGCATCTAGATTTTGTATTGCAGCAAAGAGCTCCAGCATCCCTGGTTATTTCGCTAACTTCAGAAGCATTTGCCGCCACAAACGCCTGATGCCGACGGTACTGCGGCGGAGCTTCGCCATGGCCCGACTGCTTGAAATATGCTCCATTCAGAAACAAATCGTTCACCGATATCCAGTTCCACGGGTTGCCCATCCCGTCAATTTTCAGCGTCACCTGTGTCACAAGTTATCACCAAACAATCTCACTAGTCGATCGCAGCAGAATAATTTTGCATGGGGAACATATTCTGACGAGAACCTCACCTTCCCTCCACGAGCATGATCATGATCATGAACATGAGCATGAGCATGAGTATGAGCATGACCATCATCATGAGCATGATCATGATCATGCACATGAACATGAGAATGAACGTGATCATGAATTTGAGCGTGATCATGAGCATGAATATGAACATGAGCATAAGCATGATGATGAGCTTCAGCATGAGGTTCAGCTTCTGGCCCGCCGATAAACAGGTTTCCTTCGCTCAAGACTGTCGGATTCATGCTCCCGCCAATCGCATACAAACCCCAGTCTTCAAACACGTTGTTCACGACATGTGCATAGCCAAATCTTATTCTGCAAACTCGTTGAATCATGTTAATTAGATGTTGAATTGTGTTTGTTTGTTGTATTACTGATTGGTAATTTGTAATTAGTACTACCTTGGCATCCGCTGGTTGCACCTGGGACCGAAATGGTTAAAGGCCAATGTGACCTTCATATCCTTGTCGTGGACGAAGTGGTCGTCATGCCCCAAGAGCATGACCTTGTTGTGATCCTTGAACCAGTTGTTGGAGACGGTGACGCGCGTTGATCCTCGTGTAATGTCAAGAAGCCCGTCTTGGCTGTGGCTGAAGGTGTTGTGGTCTATCCACACCTTTTTGACTCCGACAAGCCGAAGGGCATCTCCATCACAGTGACCGAGACTCGTGAGCTCGCCGTTCGGAGCGATGACCGGCCCCTTTTCCATTGTCTTGCAGTTGCGGAAATGGAGGCCGTGAATAATCACGTCGGACACCTCACGGAGCAAGAAGCTGGCACCATTGGCGATGTGGACGTCGGCTCCGCGGCCGTCAATGGTGGTGTAGCTCTTGACCAGAAGGGGTCTCTTGAGGCTGATTTCCATGTCGCATGCGAAGGTGATCCATGTTTTGCCTTTGAGCAAGGTGGCCCCGTATCGAAGCGTGCCGGGATTGGGGTTCACTGGATCGTCAGAGGGGTCGGTGACGGTGTACCATGTCATGTTGCGGCCAATGTTCGCTCTCATCTTGCCGGCGAAGCCCACCGAGCACAATGCAAGGTGCGCTCGGTTGGCGGGCCAGTTGGCCCTGCCTCTCCAGCACTTATCGATGACGTTCCACTTGTGCGATTCGCCGGAGTTGGTGAGGAAGGCGAGGAGGATGAGAAGGAGGAAGGTTGGAGTCCAGCAAGCCATAGTTCTTCTTTTTGATCAGAGAAAAAGAAGTATGAGAAGAACTATGGCTTGTTAGGAATGAAAGGAGAAGAGCTTTCCGAGCTGTATTTATAGAGACTTATGGTTGGGCTAGCTCTGATTTTTCACCGTTGGTTTATTTTGAGAAAGTTCATTGTGGCCACAAGGTTTTGGCAGTTGTTCTCCATTCTGGGTTTCTGGCTAAGATGACAAGTGTCAATTTTGAGAGGTAAAATCGCTGCGTTCATTCTAACCGTTTTGGTCGGTTTTGAATATCCAAATGGTCTTATAATTTTCATTTTTTAAAAAATAATTTTTGAAATCGTTTAATCGAGACCGACATGTTAATTCGGTTAAAACTTAAACAGGTATGATGAGAAACAGGTTCATAATTGATATGGTTGAACGGATGATTTGGTAAGTTGACCTCCGTCGCAGGTTGCATAATAAGAGATGGGGCGAGAATCGCTCGAGAGCTGTCCTACTGTAGTCTTTTTGAGCCTCAAGCTAGAAATCCATTGTGAGAACAAAAAAGAGAGAAGAGTTTCTGAAAATGTCAGTGCTTGACCCCTTCATATTTGCTAGTCTTGTCTTTTATATCTCGGTCCAATTTTATTGATTTTAGTTTTAGATTCAACATCTTTACCTGTCTTAGACTTAGATTCCGTCTTACACCCTAATAATACTTGTCACTCGACTGATGTATAGACATTTTCTAGTTATTTAATTGTTATTTTTTTGACACTTCCACCTATTTAATAAATAATTTATTTTAGAGATAATTATGGGTGACCCCTCGGTAATTAACCTTAATTACGGTAAATCCCCCTAATTTTCGTAATTACCCCCACTCCTCAAATTCGCCATATTTACCCACAGCCCCCTAATTATTATTTAATCAAAATTTTGCCAAAAAATTTCGATTTTACCCCCGGTTATTTTACATATACCCCCTAAAAATTTACTTTTTTATATTTAACCTCCCGGATTTTGGATTTTTACAAATAACACCATGAAAGAAATCAAATTTACAAAAAGTCCTGAAAATTCGGATTTTTGCAAATAAACCCCCGGAAATTATTTCGATTTACAGAGAAGTCCCCGAAAATTCGGATTTTTGCAAATAACATCCCGAAAGAAATCAGATTTACAAACAAGTCCTCGAAATTCGAATTTTTGCAAATAAACCCCTGAAATTATTCTGATTTACAGAAAAGTCCCCGAAATTCGGATTTTTGCAAATAACACCCCGTCGCGCGGGCGGGGACGGGGGGAGGCCGGCAGGCGGCGGGAGCGGAGGCGGCGGCCGGCGGCGGGAGCGGAGCCGGAGGCCAGTGGCTGGAGCGGAGCCGGAGGCCGGGGCGCCGGCGCGCCGAAACGCGGGCGCGGACGGCGACGGCCGAGGCCGTTCCGCCCCCGCGTGCCGGGGACGGAGGCCGAGGCCGGCGCGCCCGCACGCGGAGGCCGAGGCCGAGGCCGTCGCGCCGGCACGCGGGCGCGGACGGCCAAGGCCTAGGCCGTCCGTCCCCGGCACGCCGGCGCGCCGGCCTCGGCCTCCGTCCCCGGCACGCGGGGGCGGAACGGCCTCGGCCTTGGCCGTCCGCGCCCGCGTGCCGGCGCGCCTGCCTCGGCCTCCGTCCCGCGTGCGGAGGCCGTTCGCGGCCGCGTGCGGAGGCCGTTCGCGGCCGCGTGCCGGCTGGCCGTCCGGCGCGCCGTCGGGCCTCCGGCGAGGGGTGTATTTGTAAAAATTAGTTTTTTAAAAAAAAATTAGAGTTATTTTTTTAAAAAAAATTTAAGGGTCTATTTTTTAATTTATAAATATTAAATTTGTAATTATAAATATAAAAAACACTAATGTCTTTTTTGTAAAATTTTATTTAAAATATGATTAAAAATATAGACTTATTTATAAAAAAAAAATTGAAGGGGTCTATTTGTAAATGTACAACATGAAACTTGTAATTTTAAATTTTAAACTTTAAAACCTTCGATGACTTATTTATAAAATTTATTTATAAAATAAATAAAATTTGAACGTATTTATAAGAAAAATATTAAAGGTGGTCTATTTTTAAATGTAAAAATGTAAAAATTAGTTTTAAAAAAATTTTACAGTTATTTTTTAAAAAAAATTTGAGGGTCTATTTTTTAATTTATAAATATTAAATTGGTAATTATAAATATAAAAATACTAATGTCTTTTTTGTAAAATTTTATTTAAATTATGATTAAAAATATAGACTTATTTATAAAAAAAATATTGAAGGGGTCTATTTGTAAATGTACAACATGAAACTTGTATTTTTAAATTTTAAGCTTTGAAACCTTTTGATGACTTATTTGTAAAATTTATTTATAAAATAAATATAATTTGGACGTATTTATAAAAAAATATTAAAGGTGGTCTATTCTTAAATGTAAAAAATAGTAAAAATTAGTTTTAAAAAAAATTTATAGTTATTTTTTAAAAAAATTTGATGGTCTATTCTTTAATTTATAAATATTACATTTGTAATTATAAATATAAAAAACACTAATGTCTTTTTTGTAAAATTTTATTTAAAATATGATTAAAAATATAGACTTATTTATAAAAACAATATTGAAGGGGTCTATTTGTAAATGTACAATATGAAACTTGTAATTTTAAATTTTAAGCTTTGAAACCTTCGATGACTTATTTGTAAAATTTATTTATAAAATATATAAAATTTGGACGTATTTATAAAGAAAAATATTGAAGGTAGTCTATTTTTAAATGTACAAAATAATAAACTTGTAATTTGAAATTTGAAATTTTTAAACTTTCACTGTATTTCGCAAGGCAACGAGTGGACAGCGACGGCAGCAGCTGTGCAGGGACCGACGGCGGCAGCGGCAAAGCACAATAACGGCGGCGACGCATATGCGTTTAGGGCTACAGGAAGAAGAGAGTTATATAAGAAAGTTCTGGACTTTTTTGTAATTCGGAATAATTTCGGAGAGTTATTTGCAAAAATCAAAATTTCGGGGACTTTACTGTAAAATTGAATAATTTCGGGGTGTTATTTGCAAAAATCCGCG